>JAVSCE010006047.1:0-38729 GCA_032199065.1 Smutsia gigantea | reverse complement strand
TCATTTTAGGAGACTTCAAAACACCACTAACTCCAAAGGACAGATTAACCAGATAGAGAATAAGTAAAGACACAGAGGCACTGAACAACACACTAGAACAGATGGACCTAACAGACATCTACAGAACTCTACACCCAAAAGCAACAGGATACACATTCTTCTGAAGTGCACATGGAACATTTTCCAGAATAGACCACATACTAGGCCACAAAAAGAACCTCAGTAATTTCAAAAATAATGAAATCCTACCAACCAACTTCTCAGATCACCAAGGTATAAAACTAGAAATAAATTTTAGAAAGAAATTAAAAAGGCCCACAAATACATGGAGACTTAACAACACTCTCCTAATTAATCAATGGGTTAACGACCAAATCAAAACAGAAATCAAACAATATATGGAGACTAATGACAACAACAACACAAAGCCACAACTTCTGTGGGACGCAGCAAAGGCAGTTCTAAGAGGAAAGCATATTGCAATCCAGGCTTATTTAAAGAAGGAAGAACATTCCCAAATGAATAGTCTAAAGACACAATTACTGAAATTGGAAAAAGAAGAACAAATGAGGCCCAAAGTCACCAGAAGGAGGGACATAATAAAGATTAGAGAAGAAATAATTAAAATTGAGAAGAATAAAACAATAGAAAAAATCAATAAAACCAAGAGCTGGTTCTTTGAAAAAATAAACAAAATAGACAAACCCCTAGCCAGACTCATTAAGAGAAAAAGAGAATCTGCACACATAAACACAATCAGAAATGGAAAGGAAAAACCACGGTGGACCCCACAGAAGTACAAAGAATCATAAGACAATGTTATGAGAATCTATATGCTAACAAGCTGGAAAACATAGAAGAAATGGACGACTTCTTAGAAAAATACAACCTTCCAAGACTGACCAAGCAAGAAACAGAAAAACTAAACAGACCGATCACCAGTGACGAAATCGAATTGGTAATCAAAAAACTACCCAAGAACAAAACCCCCGGGCCTGATGAATTCACCTCTGAATTCTACCAGACATATAGAAAAGAAATAACACCGATTCTCCTTAAAGTTTTCCAAAAAATAGAAGAGGAGGGAATAATTCCAAACTCATTCTATGAAGCCAGCATCACTCTAATACCAAAACCGGGCAAAGCCCACACCAAAAAAAGAAAATTACACACCAATATCCCTGATGAACGTGGATCCAAAAATACTCAACAAAATATTAGCAAACCGAATTCAAAAATACATCAAGAATATCATACACCATGATCAAGTGGGGTTCATCCCAGGAAGTCAAGGATGGTACAACATTCGAAAATCCATCAACATCATCCACCACATTAAGAAAAAGAACAAAAACCACATGATCATCTCCATAGATGCTGAAAAAGCATTTGACAAAATTCAGCATCCATTCCTGAATAAAACTCTCAACAAAATGGGTATAGACGGCAAGTACCTCAACATCATAAAGGCTATATATGACAAACCCACAGCTAACATCATACTTAATGGCGAGACGCTGAAAGCTTTTCATCTAAGGTTGGGAACAAGACAGGGATGCCCACCCTCTCCACTGTTATTCAACATAGTACTGGAGGTCCTAGCCCCAGCAATCAGACGAAACAAAGACATACAAGGCATCCAGATAGGTAACAAAGAAGTTAAATTGTCACTATTTGCAGATGACATGGTACTGTAGATAAAAAACCTAAAGACTCCACTCCAAAAACACTGGAACTAATATCTGAATTCAGCAAAGTCGCAGGATACAAAATTAACACACAGAAATCTGTTGCTTTCCTATACACTAATGATGAACTAACAGAAAGAGAAATCAGAAAAACAATTCCATTCACAATTTCATCAGAAAGAATAAAATACCTAGGAGTAAACTTAAAGAAGAAAGGGAAAGACCTTTATTCTGAAAACTACAAGACACTCCTAAGAGAAATTAAAGAGGACACTAACAAATGGAAATGCATCCCATCCTCTTGGCTAGGAAGAATCAATATTGTCAAAATGGCTATACTACCTAAAGCAATCTACAGATTCAATGCAATCCCTATCAAACTACCAACAGCTTTCTTCAATGAACAGGAACAAATAATTGTAAAATTCATATGGAACCACAAAAGACCCCGAACAGCCAAAGCAATCCTGACAAGGAGGAATAAAACAGGGGGAATTACGCTCCCTGACTTCAAGCTCTACTACAAAGCCACAGTAATCAAGACAATTTGGTATTGGCACAAAAACAGATCCACAGACCAGTGGAACAGAATAGAAAATCCAAACATTAACCCAAACATATACAGTCAATTAATATTTGATAAAGGAGCCTTGGATATACAATGGGAGATGACAGCCTCTTCAGCAGCTGGTGTTGGAAAAACTGGACAGCTACATGTAAGAGAATGAAACTGGACTACTGTCTAGCCCCATACACAAAGGTAAACTCAAGGTGGATCAAGGACCTGAATGTAAGTCATGAAACCATAAAACTTTTAGAAAAAAACAGAGTCAAAAATCTCTTGGACCTAAACATGAGCGACTTCTTCATGAACATATCTCCCCGGGCAAGGGAAACAAAAGCCAAAATGAACAAGTGGGACTATATCAAGCTGCAAAGCTTCTGTACAGCAACTTACACCATCAGTAGAACAAAAAGACATCCTACAGTATGGGAGAATATATTCATAAAAAAGTATCTGATAGAGGATTGACTTCCAAAATATATAAAGAACTCATGCACCTTAACAAACAGAAAGCAAATAATCCAATTAAGAAATGGGCAGAGGACATGAATAGACACTTCTCCAAAGAAGGAATTCAGATGGCCAACAGGCACATGAAAAGATGCTCCACATCGCTAATCATCAGAGAAATGCAGATTAAAACCACAATGAAATATCACCTCACACCAGTGAGGATGGCCAACATCCAAAACATAAACAACAAGAAATGTTGGCAAGGATGTGGAGAAGGGGAACCCTCCTATACTACTGGTGGGAGCACAAATTACATCAACCATTGTGGAAAGCAGTATGGAGGTTCCTCGAAAAACTCAAAATAGAAATACCATTTGACCCAGGAATTCCACTCCTAGGAACTTACCCTAAGAATGCAGCAGGCCAATTGGAAAAAGACAGATGCACCCCTATGTTTATTGCAGCACTATTTACAATAGCCAAGAAATGGAAGCAACCTAAGTGTCCATCAGTAGATGAATGGATAAAGAAGAGTGGTACATATACACAATGGAATATTATTCAGCCATAAGAAGAAAACAAATCCTACCATTTGCAACAACATGGATGGCAGGGTATTATGCTCAGTGAAATAAGCCAAGCCGAGAAAGACTAATATCAAATGATTTCACTCATCTGTGGATTATAAGAACAAAGAAAAAATACTGAAGGAGCAAAACAGCAGCAGACTCACAGAACCCAAGAACACACTGTTAACAAAGGGAAAGGGACTGGGAAAAATGAGTGGGAAGGGTGGGGTAAGAGGGAAAAAGGGGCATTATGATTAGCAGACGTAATGTTGGGGGGGCACGGGGAGGGCTGTACAACTCAGAGAATACAAGTAGTGATTCTATAGCATCTCACTATGCTGATGGACAGTGACTGTAATGGGCTTGGTGGTGGGACCTGATGAAGGGGTAGTTTAATAACCATAATATTGCACATGTAATTGTAGATTAATGATACCAAAATAAATTATATTTTAAAAATTAAAAAAAAATACAATATGGCAATTTATGGTTAATTTGGCCTTTAATTTAGCTTCATTATATATAAAACGACCCTCTATGCCTGAAACTCAATTAAGGAGCAGCCAGTAAGATGATTATTGTATCTCATTCTCACAGCAATTGAGCAGATGTGTAAACTCTGTGACAACATAAACAATCTATTACAGTATTAAACACCACCTCATGATATACTTTAGCAATTATCAATGTTTTTTTCCTTACTTGAGAGGCAGGAATCATCTCTTTCTTATCATTAACAAAGAAAGCAAGGAATATTTATGCAGTTAGAGGGAAAGTCCTCTGTGAGAAAATTAGTAGAACCTCTTTTATATCAAAATAATAGCATATTCACAAGAAGTTACAAAGATAGTACACACAGGTCTCATTGTCCTCTACTCTTTTTTCTCAATGGTTACATTTTCCATAATTATAATAGAATATCAAAACCACAAAATTGACATTGGTACAATGAATGTTTAATGTTTTATGCCACTTATATCTGTAGACTCATGTAACCCTTAACATAATCAAGACATCTCTATTCAACCACCGTAAACATCTCCCTTATTCTATCCCTTTGTAGTCATATTGTCTTCCCCTTATCTGTAGTGGGATGGAATAGCATCCCTTTAAACTTCATCTCCTCCCAGAACTTAAGAATTTGACCTCATTTGGATATAAGTCTTGGCCTGAACAATTAGTTAGGATGTAGAGATGAAATCACCATATATTAAGGGTGGAACCCAAGTCTAACAACATGTGCCCTTATGAGAAGACAAGACACACAAAAAAACAGAAAAGAAAGTCATGTGAAGACACAGACAGAGATTGGAGATATCCATAAATGAGCCAGAGAATGCCAAGGGTTGTTGGCAGCTAGCAGAAGCTAGAAGAAGCATTATCCATAACAATAGCCTATTCTCCAGGGAAGAAGCCTACCTGAGTCCTGTCTTAGAGCTATGAGTTATGAGCATTCCTCTTACTCCAGCACCTTCTAGCCTTCTGGCTTCACTTAAGGATCACTCTAGACAAGAAGAAACATTTGCAAAACTGAGGAAATATACCAACTAAACGACTGAAATTTAATTGAAAGATGATACAGTGTTTCCTCCCCTTCATACCATCTCACCTACAGTGTTCCAGCATAACAATAGATTACAGCTGAAAGAGACTGAAAGACACAGACTATCTCTCAGGAGGTATAGTTAGGAAAGTTTAAAGTCTAGAGAGGGAACTCTTCTGTTCACTTTGATGTGAGACTTTTGATTTCAGATCTTAGACTCCAGAACCAAAAGGATAAATTTGTTTTGAGCTGCCTGGTTTGTGGCAAAGCTACCTGCATTTTGAAAGTTCATGTTTTATCACTATACTTTGTGAAAGGCCTGAGAAATCCCAAAAAGGATTTTCACTTTTATGAGAAAAGGTGAAAAGTGAAAATAGTTTTGCACTGTGCCATTATAGGGATAGCGCATGAGCTGAGTAGGACTGGCCACACCATGCTCCTTCCCCAGGAACTATACCCAGTATCTCAGCATTAAGATGCTATAGGTTTGAATGTTGTCTGTGAGCATCTGTGTTTATCTCAATTTGTTTTACGTATCTTTCAGCAAAATACAACCTAAGATTTCAGAAAAGCCTAAGAAAGGTTTTGATATTCTATTATAATTATGGAAAATGTAACCATTGAGAAAAAAGAGTAGAGGACAATGAGACCTGTGTGTACTATCTTTGTAACTTCTTGTGAATATGCTATTATTTTGATATAAAAGAGGTTATTTTTGAGGTCTGAGGACAAAAA
The DNA here is from genome assembly GCA_032199065.1 of Smutsia gigantea. Lineage (NCBI taxonomy): Eukaryota > Metazoa > Chordata > Mammalia > Pholidota > Manidae > Smutsia > Smutsia gigantea. Next base: position 33,176 of record JAVSCE010006047.1, on the reverse strand, counting down.
AAATATTTCACATAAATTAATGGTAATTACTTCTTCATTTTACACCATCATGGCTTATGAAGATTCACTGGATCACTTTACTTTTGGGTATTAGGGAAAACCTGTACTTTGTTACAGCAGCCTTAGGAAACTAAATAGACCATTCTTAAATCCTAAGTAATGTTCTCTATCTCTATAGTTCTGTCATTTAGAGAATGTTACATAAATGGAATCAAACAGTATGTGACCTTTTGAAATGGGCTTCTTCACTCAGAATAATTCCCTTGGGATCCCTACAAGTTGCTGCATGTATCAGTGTTTATTTCCTTTTATCATGGAATAATATTCCATGGTGGAGCCATAGCAGTTCTTAAATCATTCACCTATCCAAGGATATTTTGATTGTTTCCAGGTTTTGGCTATTGCAAATAGAGCTGCTATGTACATTTATGGAGAGGTGTTTATGTGCTTCAATTTCTCAGGAATAGATGTCCAAAAGTATGACAACTGGATCACATGATGAGTTATATATTTTTTAAAGTTGCCTAATTATTTTTCAAAGTAAATACACCATTTTACATTCTGACCAGCAGTGCATTAGCATCTAGTTTCTCTGCATCTTTGCCAGCATTAGGCATCATCATTATGCTTTATTTTAGTTGATGTAATAGTTGTGTAATGATACCTCTCCCTGGTCTTAATTTGCATTTCCCTAGTAGCTAGTGACATTGAACATCCTTTCATGTATTTATTTTCTATCTGCATATTCTCTTCAGTATTAATGTCTCTTCATGTCCTTTGTCCATTATCTAACTGACTTCTGTTTTTTGTTTTCCTGCTTTTTGATTGTTTGTTAAGAGTCATAAGACAAAGGAAGAAAGAAAAGTGTAGACCAGTCCTCAGGACCTGAGGACAGTGGTGATTTATCGGGATTTACTTTTGCCTCATATGTAACAGACTATTTGGGTATTGGTAAAAGCACCAACCCAGGAATGATAATGGGTACAGACAAAAACAAAACAAAATAACCACCACCAAAAAACAAACCCAAGAGAAGCTTTCTCTCTAGTAAAATGAGCAGAAAAAGTGCATGCTAGCAAGACAGAAACCTTTTAACAACAGCCATTTTACTTCAGGTAAGCACCAAAGAAAAAACTGTGGTACCCACCACCAGACCCAAGAAAGCCCAAGTGAAAAACCTAAACATCCACACTAAACAGACTGTAATGACTCATTCCAAATTCTTGCCAGAGTGGTAACACAGTAAGGAGCTGGGACTTTTATCCAAATGAATGGCAATGAGCCCCTAGTGTGATGTCAGTGGAGACCACATGGGAGCCTATACTTGTCTCCCCATCTGTAGCGAGGAGGTATCCTTCCTGTCTGAAGGGGTAGTTTCAGAGAAGGCCTATCGAAAATCAAGATTTCCACCACTGCTCAGCAGTAATGAGATGACCTCCTCTTCTCATACACAGTACTATCAACAGAGGTCTACTAGGGAGCAAAAATGAACAACCAGCTCAGCAACCTATCCAGCCACATGCCCAGCAGTGAGGAATTCCTCTCTGTCAAACCCTGGATGTCAAGGGAGGGCAGTGGAAAACTTAGATTCTAATCACATGAAGCAGTAATGAGAAATTGTCCTCATCTCCCATAACTTGGAGTTGTGTCAGAAGAGCCTTGCTAAAACACAAGATTTAAGTAATACCTACAGCCTATAAACAATGCCCTAAGTATACAGGTTTTGATAGAAAATTCCTCATCCTGTCCAGAACGAGGGATGCATCATCATCAATAAAGAAAGATAATCAACAAATAGCAACAAGATGACACCACTATGAGAACTGTAAGAATTTAAAAGCAAACATCATGAAAATGCTTCAACAAGCATTAAAAATATTCTAAAACAAACAAAAAAGACTGGACGTTCTCAGCAATAAAATACAGAAGATATAAAGAAGATTCAAGAGAAAACCTTAGATCAGAAATTACAATGACCCAAATTTTAAAAAGCCAGTGATGCACTTAGCAGCAGAATGGAGAAGACAGGAGAAAAAAATAGTGAATTGGAGATTCAACAATAAAAATTACCCAATCTGAAAAACAGAGAAAATAGACTGAACAACAAGCAAATGAACAGAGATGCAGAGGCATGGGGGAATATAACAAAAGATCTAACATTCATATTATTGGAATCCCATAAAGGTAGGAGAAATATATTAAGGAAAGTATTTGAAGAAATAATGGCTGACAATTTCCGAAATTTGGCAAAAGACACAATTAACAGATTCAACAGCTGAGAGAACCCTGAGCAGGATAAGTCAAAATAAATACAAGCCATTACACACCATTGTCAAACTTCTGAAAAGTAAAAACCATGAAAAACTCTTGAAAGTGCCGGAAAAAAAGAGAAAAAAAAACTTAGTACCTGCAGGGGAAAAGGATTTGAATAAAGGATTTGAGTAACAGAGCATTTCTCATGAGAATCCACTAAGGCCAGAAAAAAGTGGCATATTTCTTAAGTGCTGAGACAAAAAAAACAACAACCCTGTCAAATAGGAAGGAATTCTATGTCAAGTGACATTATACTTTAGAAATAAAGAGGAAAAACAATATAGAGGGTCCTTAAAAAATTAAAAATAGAACTACCATATTATCCACCAATCCCACTTCTGGGTATATAGCCAAAGGAAATGAAAACAGGATCTGAAAGAGACATTAATACTTCCATATTCACTGGAGCATTATTTACAATAACCAAGATATGAAAACAACATACAAATGCCCTTCAATGGATGAATGGATAAAGAAAATGTGATATGTTTGTGTGTGTGTGTGTGTTACACACACACACACACACACACACACACACACACACAAATGGATATCTTCAGCCTTGAGAAAGAAGGAAATCCTGTCATTTACAACAACATGGATGGACCTTGAGGGCATTATGCTAAATAAGTTAAATAAGACAAAGAAAAATACTATATGATATCACTTATATGTAGAACCTAAAAGAGCCAATTTTATGGAAAAAGAGGCTAGAATGGTGGTTATCAGGAGCTGAGAGGTTGGTAAAAGTTTAAACATGAAGGGAGGAGGGAGGAAGGAGGAAAGTAAGACATTCTCAGGTGAAGGAAACCTAAACGGAATTTTTCCAGTAGACTTACCCTAAAGTAATGTCTAAATAGAAAGGAAATAATAAAAGTAGGAAACTTTGAGCAAGAAAAGAAGAGAGAATAAGAAAAAAGAGAAAAGTATGGGTAAGTATAATAAACATTCCTCTTCTTTTAAGTTTTCTAAATTATGTTTGATGATTGAAGCAAAAATTAGAATACTCTTTAATGTATATATAAATCTATGTAAAGAAAATATTTAAGACAATTAGATTATAGATGGAGGAAGATAAAAGGACATGGGAAAGGTAAAGTTTGTACTTCACTTGAACTTTTAAAATATTTACTCCAGTAAACTGTGATACGTTTCATGTATATATGTGTGTGTGTGTGTGTGTGTGTGTGTGTGTGTGTGTGTGTGTGTGTGTAATACCAAGAGCAAACACATACGTGCACACACACACGTGTATATACACATAAAACACTATATATTTAAATGAACTCTAAACACAAAACGACATGGTTGTAGAGAAATATAAACAAAAACAAAAAATGGAACAAATGAAAATAAAAGTTTAAAATAAGATTTAAGCCCTAATTTATAAAAATTATATTAAAATAAACCACATAAAAACAAATTAAAAAACAGAATTTTGCAAAACTGATAAAAATGACCCAACAATATGATATCTATGAAATGTTCTTTTCAAATATACTTATAGAAGTAGACTGAGTTAGGTTGAAAATATCAAGATGGGAAGAAGCTACACTAAAAACGTTAATCAAATAAAGCAAGATGGGTAGATTTTTATCAGATAAAATAATTTTCCAAGAAAAGAAAATTACTAGGACAAAGAGGGACATTACATAATGGTAAAAGAGTTAGCTAGATATGTAGCAATCCTAAATGTTTATGTAACAAACCATAGTACAGAAAAATATATAATGCAAAAACTGACAGAACTTAAGGGAGAAATGAAAAATTCCAGTTATATTTGGAGACTTCAAAACCCTTATATCAGCAATTGATTGAACAACCAGACAGAAAATCATCAAGTAATAGAGTAATTCAACAATATTAACAATCGAAAGGATCTAATCATATTTATAGGCTATTATATCAACAACACAAGGATATATATTCTTTGCAAGGACCCAAGGACCCAAAAAACAAATACCAAGACTACAAAACAAACCTCAGCAAATTTTAAAACTGAAAATCATAAAAGTATTTTCTGATCACAAACTAGGAATCAGTGAGCGAAAATAATAGGAATTTCCAATCACCTGGGAACTAAATAGTACATCTAAATAAGCCAAAGGTCAAAAATGATGTGTAAAGAAAAAATTTTTTTAAATACATCCAATTGAATGAAAATGAAAATATAACACATCAACATTTGTTGTAGGCAGCTAATGTAATTCTGAGAGGGAAATGTATAGCATGAAACACTTACACTAGAAAAAAGGAAAATCTCACAAATCTAGGCCAAACTAGAAGAGCAACTTAAAAATACACAGCAAGCAGACAGAAGGAAAGAACAACAAAAAGCGCAAAAAGCAGTGTAATAGAAAAGAAAAAGTCAATTAAAAAAATTAGTAAAACAGAGGATACAGAAGGAAAGAACAACAAAAAGAGCAAAAAGCAGTGTAATAGAAAAGAAAAAGTCAATTAAAAAAATTAGTAAAACAGAGGATACAGAAGGAAAGAACAACAAAAAGAGCAAAAAGCAGTGTAATAGAAAAGAAAAAGTCAATTAAAAAATTTAGTAAAACAGAGGATACCACTATAGATCCTACACATAATGAAAACATAATAAAACAACTACTACATTTGACAACCTAGATATAATGGACCAATTCCTGGAAAAGTACAAACTATCATAAAGCACCCTATTTGATTAGCATTAAAACTATTCAGCAAATTGAAATGAGTCTCAAAAAAGAAATTCTAGGACCAAATTGTTTCGCTTGCAAATTCCACCAAACATTTAAAGAAAAATTAATATCAGTTCTACACAATCTCTTCCAAAGACAAAAGAACAGGGAACACTTTTCCTACTCACTTTATGAAGCCAGTATTATTTATCAAAACCAGAGAAAAGACAGCACATAAAAAGTAAACACTATAGCCCTCATGAATCTAGGTGTAAAAATTCTTAGAATATTAGTAGGTGTAATTCAGCAATATATTTTAATAATTATACATTATGACCAAGTGATGTTTATTCCAGATATACAAAGTTACTTCAGAATTGCAAAATTAATTAATGCAATACACTATAACAGACTAAAGAAGAAAAATAACAATATCAATTGATGCAGATGAAACATTTGGAAAAAAACAATACCCATTCATAATAAAAACCCTGAAAAATAGGGATACAGAGGGACTTCCACAAGTTGATAAAGAACATCTACAAAAACTTGCAGTAAATATTACACTTACTTATGAAAGACCAGAATTTCTCCACCAAAGATCAGGAACTAGGTAAGGGTGTCCACAATCATCACTGTTTTTCAAGATAGTTCTGGAAATTCTAATCAGCATATAAAAAGGCACTAAAAGGAAATAAAAGGCATACGAATTAGAAGTGAAATAATCACCCCCACCCCATGTGTAGATACCATGTCTACACAGAAAATTTCAAACTTAGAAATACTTAGAACTAATGAGTTAATTCAACAAAATCACAGTATACAAGATTAATAAACACATATCAATCACTGACTGTCCAGATCCTAGAAATGACTACTTGGAAACTGAAATAAAAAGCACAATACCATTGTCACCAGAGGTAAGAAGACAAACGAAGAGCCAAGGGAAGCATCCTGAGCACAGAAGCCAGTGTCCGCACACGCAACGCTCCGGCTTCCCCACACCTGGCCACAGGGAGCTCCAGAGCACGTGAGCAGAACGGTCCTCCCCGCGGCTGTTGCGAGAACGCAGGGAGGCCTGTGGGGAGAGACAGGTGGAACTTGTTCCGGCGCAGCAGGTGTGAGCCCCCTGCTCCTGCTTACCCCTCAGGCCGAGGTGGCTCAATGAGAACGTGGTACCCACCACTTTAAAACTAAGCCTCTAAAGCACAATACCATTTACAATAACAAAAAATATGAAGTACTTTTGTGTAAATTTAACCAAACATGGACAGGACTTGCATATTTAAAATTATAAAATATTAATTAAACACAATCTAAATTGAGAGAAATAACATTTAAATGGATTGAAAGACTCGGTAAAAAAAGTCATTCTCAAATGCATATGCACTTTTACATTCCTATCAAAAGTCCACTAGTTTTTTGCATGTTTTTTGTTTTTATAGACAGTCTCATTCTAAAATTCAGGGAAAATGTAAGGGAACTATAATATCAAAACAATTTTGAAAAAGAAGAGTAAATTAGGAAGATCATTCTACCTGATCTCAAGTCTTATTATATACCCACAATAATCAAGATCATGGTGTTGGCAGAGAAACACTAGATTAATGGAATGGAGTAGAGCACCCAAAAATACTCCCACATAAGTACAGCCAGCTGATTTTTGACAAAGACACACAAGCAATTTAATGAAAAAATAAAAGTCTTTTCAATAAATGGTGTTGGAGTAATTATACATACATAGACAAAAATATACCTTAAAATCCAATCCAGATTCAAATGTATAACATAAAGCTATAAAAGTTCTACAAGATAACATAGGAGAAAATCTGGATATAGGGTTTAGTGAACAGTTCCTAGACAATATCCCAAAAGAATGAGCCACAAAAGAAAAAATAATAATAAATTGGACTTCATGAAATTTAAAAACATTTTTTTCTGTGAAAGATCCAGTTGAGATGAAAAGACAAGCTACAGAGTTGGAGAAAATTCTTGCAAACCTTATAGCTGACAAAGGACTTATATCTCAAATATTAATTGAGACCCTTGTTGTTTATATCTTTTTAAAGTGTACTATATTCTAAATCTTTGGTGAAATTAATTAGCCTGATGCAAATGTACTATTTTTATGTGAGTGCAATGGGAGATGAATGTAAGGAAGAAGTCCTGAAAATTGATATTTTTAATCTGCTGTGACTAGTAAGTAGGCAAACCATTTATTTAATTAAAATGTTAAAAGATATTTTATGCCTAGTTGAGGAATGTTGTGACTCAAATATCCTGGCAAGTCACTGTGCAAACAAAGATGCACACCCACTTAGTCTCACAAGGCTAGATAGACTAAGAGAATCTTTGTCCTGTTTATTTTCCCCGAGTAACTCTCAAGTCTTGGAGACAATGACTTGCTACACAATTTATAGTTTCTTTTATTAAGAGTTTAGCTGGATTCTATTACATGAAATTTTAGAATAGGCAGAAACAATCTTTGGTTTTAGAAACCATATCTTTAGAAGCCCAGGGCCCTAGTGTGGAAAGATTGATTGTAAAGATCAGTGAAAGAACTTATTAGGATGACAGAAAGTTTCTGTATCTTAATTATAGGGGTAGTTACATGATTGTATGTATGTGGCAACATTTATCAAGTGTTTGTAGCTGATGCTCTGTCAAGTTTGGGCTTCCATAGTAATTTTGGGGGCTCTTCCACCTTCCCTCAACACTGGGAAACATTCATCAGCATTTCTTTTAATCTTGGGCAACTCAGTATCAAATAGGAAGTCATTTATATGTCTTCTTCATCTATTAGGCATTATGCAACCCATCCAGACTGTTTTTGCTGAGGTGTCAGCATTCACTTTACAAATTCTGAAATCAGAGCTACCTCTTGCTTTTTTGCACTGGGACATGAGGCTCTAGACACAGCCTCCAGCCTTTCAGTTCCTCAAGTGTGAATCAGACATGACCCCACTGTATCTTCCAACTTGAGGAAGACAAGCTCTCTAAGAAGTCCCATGAAACCCTCCTCAACTGATTTGAAGTTGAGAAAAGGATTCTCCTATGCCTTCTACACATATTCAATAGTTTTTAAAGAAACTTTTTTTTCTGATATGGAAAACCTCTCTTGTCTAGATTTGGGTTATAAAATCAGTTCCTGGTTATAATCTTCTGCAAGACTTAGGTGGTCTAACCCCTCATTTTGGAATAGAAGAGAATTTGTTCTCCTTTTCTTGGAGCTTTAGTCAAAACTATCATAAAGTCCTTTTAATATATTATTATATTTTAGAAAAGTAAAATATATAATGAAAATTCAAATATTAAAAATATATACAAAAATGTTTTCATCTTATCCCATACCATTAAGTCTTCCTTTCCCTATATAACTACTCTTAATGGTTTCTTGTGTTCCATCTGTACAGGTACGCACATACAAGTAAAATACAAATAATGATATGTTATGTATCACACGTTATTTTGCAGCATGTTTTCTTCACTCAAGGACACCAATATTTTACATCAGTATGTAGAGATTTATCTCAATTTTTTGTGGTTGCTGGAATTTCCTTGTGTAAATATAACCTATCCCCTATTACAGGGTAATTAATATTTTTTCAGTCTTTTGATATTACAAACTCTGCAGCAATAAAGAATTTAGAATATATTTTCAAGGACATATATAGGTTTATTTTATATAATATAAAACTAGAATTAAAATTGCTAGGTAAAAGGGTAGTTTGATTGTATATTTTGGCATATATTATCAAATTGCTCTCCAAATTTATATTTATTGCAATGAGAGCTAACTTGATCAAAATTTGGAGCTAATTGGAACATGGTGATCAAAATTTGATCTTAACAGTATTAAATAATAAAAGCAATAACTCATTCTCATTTTAACACAAACCATGTCCTTTTTATATTTTTCTATTTCATTGTTAGATTATTTCTCTGTGATTTGTTCAAACTCTGGTTATAATGAAGTCTACCACCTGTACTGAAGTTTCCCCTCCATCTTATATTTTACATCATCATTTCATGGTATTTTTGCTTTGCAGTAATTTTTATGTCCCATTTCTAATCCTAATTTTTTTTACAGATTCCAGAAACTTCATCTTGCTTGTATATGTTATTGCACTGCAAAATACTTATGGTTTTAATATTTGTACATAAATATTTAATTTTCTAAACACTATAATATTTTAAGAAGTAGTACAACTGTATCAGAAGACATTCCTCTTCCATTCATTTCATATATACCTAATGAATAGCAGAGAGAAAACAACCTTGGGACAGCCTGCCTTCACGAGCAAGATAAAGGTTTTTCTCTAAGTTGTAGACTTTTGACTCAATTCTGCTTAAATTTTAGGCTCTTAGAGAAAAGTATGTAATAACAATTTTATCTTGTATCTGTATATTTTGTATATTGAAAATTACTTATGCATTACCTAAATTAGTCCTGATAACAAGTATATAACAAATTAAACTCCAACAATATTATCTCTATTTTTACAGGGTTTTTTTTGAGATAATTGTAGATACAGATGCAATTATAAGACATAATACAGAGATAACATGTCTCCTTTACCCTCTTTCCCTCAATGGTAACATCTTACAAAACCATAGTATAATACCACAACCAGGTACTATTCTTATTTTACATTAGAAATATACTAAGAATGTCTTTTATTCAATAATCTTCAAGTATGCAGATAGCCAATTAGATGAATGCTAGAAAACCCTATTACAATGGGGAAAAAATACTTGGCATAAACTTTAAAAAAATGTGTATAAGGAAATTTCTACATAAGGAAAACTATAACATACTGTTAAAACACACAAAAGGAGATATGAACAAGTGAAAAAACATGCTGTTTTCTTATATATGAAGGTTCAACATCATAAATATGATTATTTGTACATTTAATCTAATACCAACAATAATTTACTAGGTTTTTAAAAATTTCTTCCTGGTAGCAAAATAGTGAAGAAATTCTTTTAAAAATGGCAATGAGAACAGACTAGTCCTATTTCTAACTAAAGGAACACTATTTTGGAACATAGATAGATAATATGAAGAGAATAAAAGCACCCAAAAATAGACCCCAGGAAAGAAAGAAATTTTAAAAGATGTAAAAGTGGCATTTAAAACCAGAAGGGAAAACATAGACTTTTATATAAATAATATTATAACAACTTTATATCTTCATGGAAATATTTAACATCAGCTTCATTCCTCACATCATAAATCAACATATATTAAAAATGGATTTTTTAATTCAAAAGGAAAAAAGTAAAACCAGAAATATACTAGAAGAAACTAACAGGTAAACTCCTTAAAACCAAAAATTAGAGAAAAATCTTCCTAACTATGACTCTGAAATTAGAAAAAAATAAAGAAATGATTGGTATTGAGAACAAGAGAAATGAAAAAGATATGAAAAATTTCGCTTGGCAAGGCAAATGACAAAATGAGAAAAAAAATCTTAATGGAAATTAAGTCAAAGGCCAACAATTTGATAAGAATATGGGCAAAACATATGAATAAATAAGTCATAGAACAATAAATGCAAATGACTTTATAAAACTGTATTTTAAAAATGCCTAATCTTGTTCATAATAAGAAAATAAAAAGAAAGAAAAAAATTTTAAAAACTCATCATATTGAAATATTTAAAAGGTAGAAAACGTTTATTTGGGCAAAGTTGTAGGGAAAAGAATCATATTTTTTCTGGAAGTTCAAAATGGTACAACTCATAAGGAGAGGACTATACAACATCTAAAAATAGAAAGTGTATTTGCCCTCAAAACAAGTATCATTTTAGGAATTTTTACCGAATTGCAAAAACACAATCACCTTTGACAAAGATATTCACTGCAGCATTATTTTAAACAATTAAAGGTTGAAAGCAACATATATCAGCACTCAATAGGGAACTCATGACTGAAACATGTTACATTCACAATTAAGTACTCTGGGGTTGTAACTCTAAATTAAAAGTAGAATGTCAACATCAACTCCTAAAAATAAACAAAAGAGCATAATCTTGACTCTCTTTACTATAAAATGGTAGTATTCTTATTTACTTCCTTGCTATATTTCCAGTTTTCTTTTATTAAAAGAACATCTCTAATAAACATGTTTACAAAAATATATCACATATCTCTATTGTAACTTCTTAGGAAAACTATGAAGAGTAAAATAACTGGATGAAAGGATAAGAACAGCCTTGTAGTTTTTGATATATATATCAGAATTTTCCTCAAGAAAAGTAGTACCTTTTTATACTCTCACTAACAAAATATGGAAATGCTAATAGAGCATCTTGTACATACAGGTACAATTACTGAGTTTGAATATCCATATAACATAATGGATAAAAAACTGGTATTTCATAGCTCTCATTTGAATTATTTTGTTGTCTAGTAAAATAAATTTTAAAAATCTCTTTTGACATTAACATTTATTTTTTAATTTCTCATCTGTGATCTTAATCTGTCTCCAAATTCAGGTATTTGAATTGTTCTTAATCAATTCCTATAAGTATTTTTACTATTGCAATCTTTATCAAACATGTCATAAATTTATCCCAATATGTAATTGTTATTTTTCACCTGCTCCTTTTTAAAATTATATTTTGTGATTAATGTAAATAAATTCTATAATGTGAAAATTTCAAAGAAAAATAAAAAAAGTGGACAAACACATATAATCCAAAACAGATAACGTGCAAAAAATATGAACTGTAAAGAATGTTTATTACAGACAGTAACTTGAAATTTAAATGACTGACTTGTTTCTGGGTTGGATTTATAGAAGGAAAATATCTCCTTACTTTAGGAATTTAAAACTACTCTGGATATATTGACCATTATAACATGTAAGCAACAACTCGACTCTATGAAACTTCCTTCATGAAGCATGTAGTTTTTAAGTTTTCCTGTGCATAGAAGCAAATGTGACTTTACCTTCTAGAATCTACCTGATTTTAGCCTACATTCTCAGTTTTAAATATCTAAAATATTGAGTGATAGAGTAAGCCTTCCAATTGTAGATATTCTAATCTGTAAAACTTTGCCTTATTTTTGACTTCTCCAGATGTTGCCTCCTTTTAAAAAAATATACCTCCAAAAAAGACCATTTTTAAATTGCTGCAATTATTCTACATATGTTGAAATAAAAAGCAGCATGGAAGTTAAAGTTAGATTAATTCTTGGAGTAAGATCAAATTTAGTAGTTTAAAGAATCTGAAACACATTTGTTACATGGAAACTATCTACCTTTTGACATTACAGTGTTTAAGATAGACTGATTAATTATATTTGAATGTGCAGAAGATTCCAATCAATCACTGGTCTAACACATACTAATTATTACAGTTGTACATCCTCTAATTGTACTGCACCATATTGTGCTTCATAGATAATGCATTTTTCACAAATTGGAGCTTTGTTGTTTGTGGCAACTGTGTCAAGCAAGTGTATCAGCACCATTTTTCCAACACCATTTGTTCACTGCATATCTCTGTGTCACACTTCAGTAGTTCTCATAATGTTTCAAACTTTTTCATTAATACTATATTTGTTATGGTGACCTGTGATCAGTGACCTTTGATGTTAAGATTGTAATTATTTTGGGGTGTCATGAACCACACCCATATAAGACTGTGAATTTAATTAAAAAATGTGTGTGTGCTCTGACTAGCCTACTGACCATCTGTTCCCTCCACTCGCTCCCTCTCCTCAGGCTTCCCTACTCCCTGAGACACAACAATCTTGACATTAAGCCAATTAATAATGTTACAATGGCCTCCTAAGTATCCGAAGGAAAGGAAGTCTCACATTTCTCACTTTAAATCAAAAGCTAGAAATGATTACATGTATGTTGAAAGCCAGGATAGGCTAAAAGCTAGGTCTCTTGTATCAAACAGATAGCCAAGATGTAAATGCAAAGGAAAAGTTCTTGAAGAAAATTAAAAGTGCTACTCCAGTGAACACATGAATGATAAGCAAGTGAAACAGCCTTATTGCTGATATGAATAAAGTTTTAGTGGTCTCCATAGGAGATCAAATCAGTCACAACATTCCTTTAAGCCAAAACTTAATCCAGAGCAAGGCCCTAACTTTTCAATTTTAAGAAGGTTGAGAGAGGTGAGGAAGCTGCAGAAGAAATGTTTGAAGCTAGCAGAGGCTGGTTCAAGAGGTTTATGGAAAGAAAAGTCTTCTAAATGGAAGTGCAAGGTGAAGCAGTAAGGGCTGAAATAGAAGCTGCAGCAAGTTATCCAGAAGACCTAGCTAAGATAATTAATGAAGGTGGCTACACTAAACAACAGATTTTCAAATGTCAATGAAATGGCCTTCTATTAGAAGAAGATGCCATAAGCATAGGACTTCCACAGCTAGAGGTGAGAAGTCAATGTCTGGCTTCAAAGCTTCAAAGGACAGGCTGATTCTTTTGTTAGGGACTAATGTAGCTGGTGACTTAAATTGAAGCCAATGCCCATTTACTACTCTAAAAATCCTAGAGCCCTAAAGAATTATGCTAAATCTGCTCTGCCTATGCTCTACAAATGGAACAACAATGCCTGGATGACAGCACACCAGCTGAGAGCATGTTTTACTGAATATTTTTTTCACTGTTGAGACCCACTGCTCAGAAAAAAAAGATGCCTTTCTTTTAAACTATGGCTGTTCATAGACAATGCACATGGTCACCGAAGAGCGCTGATGGGGATAGAAGTACAAGATGAATATTGCTTTCATGTCAGTTAACACAACATGCATTCCACAATCCATGATCAAGGAGCAATTTTAATTTTCAAGTCTTATCATTTAAGAAATATATTTCATAAAGCTATGGCTGCCTTAGACTGTGATTCCTCTAATGGATCTGCACAGAGTAAATCGAAAATATTCTGGAAAGGATTCCCCATTCTAGATATCATTAAGAATATTAATGATTCATGGGAAGGGGTCAAAATATCAGCATGACCAGGAGTTTGGAAAAAGTTGATTCCAACCCTCATGGATGACTTGGAGGGGTTCAAGAATTCAGTGGAGGAAGTAACTGCAGATGTGGTGGAAATAGCAAGAGAACAATAATTAGAAATGTAGCCTGAAGATGTGACTGAACCACTGCCATTTCATCATAAAACTTCAGCAAATGAGGAGTTGCTTCTCATGGATGAGCAAAGAAAGTGGTTTCTTGAGATGGAATCTACTCTTGGTGAAGATACTGTGAAGACTGTTGAAATGAAGCAAAACAATTAGAATATCACATAAGCTTAGCTGATAAAGCACTGTCAGGGCTTGAGAGGACTGACTCCAATTTTGAAGGAAGTTCTACTGGGAATAAAATGCTATCAAACAGCATTGCACACTACAGAGATATCATCTGTGCAGAGAAGTCAGTTGTGTCAATCTGCATCATTGTCTTTTTTAAAGAAATTGCCACAGCCACCCCAGCCTTCAGCAAACACCACCCGGATCAGTCAGCAGCCTTCATACTCCACCAGCAAAATGACTATGACTCACTGAAAGCTCAGATGATGGTTAGCATTTTTAGCAATACGGTATTTTTAATTAAGTTCTGTATATTGTATTTTTAGACACAAGGCTATTATTGCAGACTTAATAGACAACAGTATAATGTAAACATAACTTTTATGTGTACTGGGAAACCAGAAATTTCATTTAGTTCAATTTGCTGCAATATTCACTTTTTTTGTGGTTGTCTAGAACTGAACCCACAATACCTCCAAGGTATACCAGTATACAAGAAATCAAATGAAATGTCAAGTTCAAAACCCCTGAGAAATTCAGCTTGCAGAAGAACAGAGAGATATTAAAACATGTATAGAGTATATCAGCATTAAATTAGTAATGCTGAAACAATTACTATAACACTTATATTAAAATCTGGAGCTTTCTTTTAATTCCTATACATACTAAAGAAATATAGAATTTTTCATACCATTATGGGCTTTTAGAATTAATGAACCAAAGTGGAAACTTAGTCCTCATTCCATAAATCTTTTCTTTTTTTATTCTAGATAAAGGCAAGTTTTAAAATTTTTATATGCAAAGTAATGTTTTAGGTCTTCATATACCTTAAGCCACATTTAATGTATTTAGATTTTGACTATGAAATTTGGATGTCTGATTCACTGTTTTTGCACTTGACTTTCTACAGATTTAACATTTGTTCCCATTGTCAAGTCAAATCCTTCCAATGCTTTTAAAACTCAACAATTTGGGGATTCTTAACATGTTTTGAATCTAATTTTGATTAAAATTAGAGAACAGACTTGAATATTTAGTAAAGAAATAAATTTTGTTTTCCGCATTGCACTTCTAGGCTTGGCCATTTCAATGGGAATTTTAAAGATAGATTAGGGAATTGTAGTTGTTAACTGATTTGATTCTCTAGTTAGCAGGATAGGCATCTAACTATTGACTTTCTTTTACCAAGAACTTTGGCGGTTGGATAACAGAAAGTACTCACTTGCTCTAGGGATGGTTGACTGTTACAGTTTGAGAGCAAATTCATTGGTAAGCAGTGTCAAAAGCAGCTGTTTCAGAAGAAGTCTGGCCCCTTCATCCTGACTTTACTGCTTTGTGGATGCCTCTCAGGCCTGGTTCATTAGCCAGAACACTCAAGTCAATGGGGACTCTTGGGCAGCTAGAGGCAAGGCTGTCACTTACGTTGTAATTTTGTTTATAATATGTTTTGACATACAGAAATTATCAATCTCTTCTGGTTACTTCCTTGCTTTTATGCTTGGAAATGATTTCCCTGTTCAAAGATAAGAATCATTCATTCAGCTGTATTCTAATTATCTTATGATTCTTTTCTGTTTTCATATTAAATCTGAAATATATTTTGTATAAATTGAGAAGGAAAGTTTTATTATTTTGGAAAATCTACCATTGCTGCTCCATGTATTAATTTATCCTTTCTTTACAGAATATTAATATGAATCTAATGAAAATATTTCTTGTATACTATTAACATTTTGGATAAGTTTATGTCCATATTTCTAGATTTTCTCCTATTTGTTGTTTAAAAATTTCAGAATACTTAAGGATGTTAATAAGAGACTTCTTTTTTATTATAGAGTTTAATGGGAATACCCTTTAATTTTCAAATACAACCTCTTTACTATTTTATATACATATTACTTTTCATGTCATATTCTTTTCTTTTTAGTTTACTAAAAATTATTCCACTTAATTTTTTTAAACTTTGGAAATAGTTTTTGAAACACCTATAAAAATGAGATGAAATTTACAACAGATTTCTTTATATTGGCCCACTCTTTCATTCTATTCCACCATAGTAGATTAGTCTGTCAGAATTTCTGTGAACTGGATATAAGTTTAGATTTTGGTTCAGAGATATGCACATGTCACAGGAATAACTGAAAGTGTTCACACTTTTCGGTGTTCTAAACAGAGGATCTCTGGCAAGGAAATGTAATGCCTTAAAAGTTAAAAAATAAAAACTCACCTCTTATACAGTCTGGAGAAAAAAATCTTTGCTCAAGCTATAAAGATTCAGTCTGAATGCAAAAGGAGACACTGTGGTGAAATTGGTTTCTTTTCCTCAAATTACTTTCTTGAACCAGGCTGCCACCCAGCCCAGATTCACACATCTGAGTTTTCTGAAATAAGAGGAATAGCAGGGCAAGATAGTGGTTGAGGACAGTCTTTAGAACAAGGCACATTTAGGTTTGAATGTTGACTTTAATCTAACAAACCCAGATTACCTTTCTAAGCCCTAGTTCACTCTAATACAAAATGGAATAAAAATACCATGGCATATAAATTTATCTTCAATTTATATTCAAATAATACCTTACATGTAAGGAATTAGTGACAGCTTTGGAGAGAAAGCATTTCACTCTTTTGCTATGTTTTTAAAGAAATCCAAGAATACCATGTCTCTACCTAATACTTGATGTAAAAATGAGTTATCCTTCAAGAAATTCTTAGGAGAATTGAATTTTGCTACATTGTCAACAAATACATTTCAAGTGCTTGATGCATAAACTTACAAAGATTTCATATATTTTTTGACCAAACATTGTCATTTCTGGACTGATTGAAGTTCTCTATATTAATGTAACCTGGCTGTTGCCAAAGAAAAATGGGCCACTAATCTTTTTTTATTATTTCTATCAACAGAATATAGTCCTTTGAAATGAAAAGATGCAATCTGGGGTGCTAAGAGACAGATTCTACTTTGAGAAATAGCAATATTTATCCCATGTAACGGAAGTTAAAATAAGTTAACAATTGTGTTGATATTGTGTTACTTAAATATTTTATACTGACTAATTGGCCATCTGAATAGTTCAGTGGAGACACAAAAATTAGGTACCTCCTGTACTGTCTTCAATATCTAACATTTATAAAAATACAAATAATTCCTACAGATTAGGGGAAAAATGGCCAAAATATGAATACAGAATTAATAGAAAAGTAACCTAATGTTTATGTGAAATTATGCTCAAACTCACTAGTAAGTTGAAAACTTAAAACCATAATGAAATATAAGTTAACAGGCATCACATTACTCAAAATTAGAAAAGTGAATAGCATGAATGAGGCAACAATGTAGGAAAATGTAGAAATCCTCATGCACTTTTGGCAGTAGTGTAAATGATTCAACAGTTGATGTGTTATTTAGCAGATTTCAGTGATTCAGCAGATTTCTGTATTAAGCAGATTACAGGTTGAAATTTCATGTCTAGACATATAATCCAGGAAAACACTTGAAACAGTGCAAAATGGAACACTAACAAGAATACCCATCCTATTATTGTTTTGATAATACAGATATTTTTGGTCCCCCATCTACTCAGGACCTTTCCAGGTGTAATCTGAAATCTGCCCCCACACACAGAGGACAGGGAGAGACTGAAGAAAAGAGGCAGGCCACTTCAGGTTGGTAGGCATCAGAGTTTAACAAAGAAGGAAACTTACATAAGGGGCTTGTCTTGGGCAACCACAAGATGCCCCACCTGACAACCTCTGACAGTTTATATAGAGGCCTTAACTGGGTTCAGTAACCCATACCATCCAGATGGCCTCAATACCACATCACTATCTCAAGGCTATGTCCTTGGGGCAGCGCCTGGGAGTAAGGATGGCAGGCAGAACCCACATTCCAAGGATAGGGGAGAGGTTAAGGGGCTTCAGATGTGGGGGCCCAGCTCTCAAGTCAACTGTCAGTCACGTCTTCTTGACGACCTCACCCAACAGATATAAGCAACCTGATTACAGCAGATGCTATTGATGCCCTGACCATCTCCCCTTTACAAGTCCTTGCATACTGTCCTTCAGCTACCACGGCTATTGGACCCTAAAAGTTTCATACTTGCATTTTTCTCCAGAGGACCAACCTTGGTTGACAGAAGCATCCAACTTGGGAGATGCTTGGGAGGTTTCCACATCCACCTTTCTCACTCCTCTTCCCCTAGTTTTGTCTCAACAGCCATGCATTAACCTACGAGTGACTGATTGATTGATGTGGGGATAAATAACCCATACTCCTTGCCTCTGGGCAGGACAACCTCTGAAGTATAATTCACATTCAAGAGCTCCCTTAGGATCAGGTTGAGTATAGAAACCACTTCTTCACCTGCTTTCCTCATTTCCTTAAAAATCTCTCCTAGGAGCATTCCCTCAATAAATGTCTTACACAAAAATTTTCATCCCAAACTCTGCTTCTTAGAAGCTTGACATAAGAAACTATGTATCTGTTAAGAGAAGAATTCTTAACTGGAATATAACTTATGTGATAATGGATTATTCTGCAGCAGTAAAAAGAAGCTACTTACATAAACATGAATAGTTTGCAAAAGCATCATCTCAGGCAAAAGGAAAAAAGAGAAGAATTTACAGCCAATATCTTTAATATAAAATAGGCATGAAAATAACACCATCTATTTCTAATGGATTGCTTATTTGGAGTCAAGATGAGTGGGGTATCAAAATTGAATCGAGTGTTGTAGGTAAAGGAGCAATATAAAATAAAGCAATAAAATTGTGCATAGGCCAATGGCAAAAATGAATATGAATTGAAGATTTTTCTACATGAATTTCATTACTCTGTCAAAACCCCACCACCACCGCTGTGGTTACTTAATGAAAATTTTTACTCCCCAACCTACAATCATTTCTTTTTCCTTTCCTTATTAATGATGAAAATATATTTAAAAGTATTGCTTATGATGTAGGGCTTTTCATCTTAATTCAACTTGTTTGGGGTTTTACACATATAAAAAGACATTTAATCATTAGGAATTTCCTTAAATTATAAAATGTTTCCTTTCTATTATTTCTATTTGGTGCCTGCTTTAGTAATCCTTGTTTTGGTAACTTTTTAGATTAATGTAAATATATATTAATTGGTCTTTTGATACATTATTGAATGAGTGGCATGAAGATGTTTTTGAATGCTGCAGCTGATATTTTTATATGTGGAAACATAACTTCTCTGCATACTTTCTTTAACACTATTCATTGATATATTATCTCTAATGATATTGGCTATTTGGCTGCTACTAAAGAATTTCATCATCAATATGTCTCTACTAATATATTCAGATTTACATTATATCTAAATGTTTATATTTTGAAAGCTATTTACAAAAATGTGGAACAGAAAACTTTCTTGCATATTCATGAACTCCCTTTGGATCAGACCGAGGCTAGTTGAGTCCTGAAACCACTCTTTTACCTGCTTTAGTGAAATTTTAATAATTTTATAAATAGGGCTCTAGAAATTCTAGAAAAGGGTCCAACAATTGACTTGTTAAGGTCAGATTTGAAGGTGTTTTATAACTGTTTAGATTCAGTTGAGAAAATTAATATTCTCCATAAAAGAATAAGTAGAAGAAGTGTAAATGATGACCACTGTGAGGAAAGTCTGGGACAATTTGGAACAATAATTCAATGTTTAATATTGTTCTGCTTTGGTTGTATGCATGGATATTTGCTATTCTTTAAAGGAAAACATCTTCCTTTAGAATTTATTATATATCTTTGTATTGCAACACTCAATGCCAATATAATTTACAAGATGTGATTTGAGAAAAATTACATTGATTTTCTTGTATGTAAGCAGAAACACATGATAAAAAAAGAATTTTTGAGTATTATAATTTCAATATTCTACATCATTTTAATCACTATCATGTTCAAAATAATTAACACATGACACATTACAGGGGGCCAAAGATAATTATATTGGATTCTAATTGTTGACCTTCTTGTGTGAACTCAATATAATCATAAACTGATCTCTTTAAAAAATCTAATGCATGAAGAAATATATTGAGCTTTCAGTACTTCTCAACAGATGCGATTCTAACAAATATTTTTAATGGTGATTAGTTTTAAAGGAAGCAAATCTACATATTTCTGTAACTAACTAGTTGATTTGCACTTTCAAGTGCCGCCATTATCTTTGGTCCTAAGAGAAGAATCTCAGCATCATTAGATCTGTGATGCGATTATAATTATAGATAAAGTCAGTAATTAAAGTCTGCTATTCATGGAATATGTTCACTCCTGCATCTGACCTTTCTGACTGAAATTGTCTTGAGTTGTAATTAATAAATTTACATTAAACTTGACAAAGAATTATGAGTCTCCAGTTGGAAGGGATGTTACAATTTAGTTCAGGGACTTTTTTGGGGGGGATTCCATGGCAATTACCTTCTGGGTGTCCTTGACTACTAAAATTATAGGCATCACTGTGTGTCTACATAATTGCATTTATCTAGGTAGAGAGCCTATACATTTTTAATTAAATTCTTCAAAAGGTCTTTGACCAAAAAGAAACACATTCATTCATTCTTTCTCTTTTTCTCTCCCTCTTGAGTAAACCACAGTCCAGAGAGGTAAGTGAACTGATCCTAAATGGACTTGTCCTTGTCACACAGTTAAACAGAGCTGAAACAAACTGCATTCTTCTGCTTTCTGGTCCAACTCTCATTTCCAGTATGACAATAGTCATATATCTCTTGTTAATATTTTAAAGGCACTAGTCTTGCATTATGGTAATAATACATTATCTAATATGCCAAATAATTATAGGAAGATAAACTCTCTTCAATATTTATATATGTATTTATCATTTAGTTTACTTAGTTTCCAAACAAAATTTCTTTCTTTCAATCCTGACTCCTAGGTAAAATTGTTAGGAATATAGTAAGAATGTCCTTCTCACATGTTTGACTGGTTGCCTGGCAGGGTTTGGTAATTGAAAACTAATTGAATCATTAACCTACATATACCAAAAAGTAAGTCTATTTTAATGATAGTCACATTAAAACTTGATGGATGGTTATTAGATGTCAATCCTATGCTTTCCACTCTTAAAGAGCTGTCTTAAAGTAAAAAGCAAGCTCTTATATCAGAATAATAGCTCAATATATTTTAACTCTACCCAATAAAACCCATATATAGCTAAAGCTCAAACTCTGTGGAAACCTTGTTATCCCCCTGTGTCTTTTAAAATTACATATTATCACTTATCACTGTATCATATTCTTTCATCTTTTGTTCTTTATTGTTATCAGCCACATTGTATCAAGACTTCAAAATTATTAACACATTCAAATTATCACTTTTAACAGTATTATATTCCAAAATAATTTTATTATTCCAGGTCATTTTCATCACTCTTGCTTCCTTAAAATTGAGGTTTTTTTACAGCTCAGGCAATATTTAGTTCAGGTGACCCTCATTTAGTTACATTACACTTTCCAAAATTATGTAACACTGACAAAAATAACATAAGACTCAGTATAAATGAAATTATATTGTTAGGATGGAGAGGTTGGGTGTAGAAAAATGTGTTTTGAACCTTCCTATAAATAATAATTTTAATTTTTGATAGCCTTTGTAGGTTTTTCTTTAAAGTTATTTTTAATGTATATTTTCATTAAATTATAATAAAAAGACACTATTTGCATATTATGCTAAATATCAGGCCCTTTATTTCATAACATAGATGGTGAACAAAAAAGGGAGTTGAGAGCTAAAACTAGAAAGAACTCATAGAGCATCCAGCATGGTAAATAATTCATATCATGGTACAATATATTAGCAAAAATTTTTGAGTTAAAGGAACTATAAAGAATTTTCTCAAGATACACTTTTATAGGCAATTTCTAATATACAATATATTATTAAGTATAGTTCTCACCACACACACATGTGCACACATGTAAAAGGTAAATATGTGTGGTGATGGACAGGTAAATTAGCTTGATTTGGGTATTCTTTAACAATGTATACATACATCAAAATATCACATTGTATACCTTAAATATATGCAATGATTGTTTACTGATCATACCTCAATAAAGTTGAAAAAAATAAACAAATGAATTCTGACTTAAAAAAGGAATTTTCTCAACAGTTAGACATATTTGAATATTCCAGTCTATACATTATAAAAGTCCTACCTATCCACATTACAAAATTTCTTAACAAAGTGTAGAAATAATTCTCATTTGAATATACAGTCCTGGAAAAAAATTGATATGCAAAGACAATGACTCACCCCTGTCCATATATCAAGTAACAGAGGAAGATATGGAATAGAGGAAAGAAACCTAGATGGCTAGATCTTTAATGTGAGAACCTTAAATTCTGAAAGATGATCTAGATGCAGAATTGCTCAATAGTTGTCCAGCCACATTAGACATTGCATGTCTGAAGAGCAAAAGATTATAATTAGGCAAATGACTGTCAGTATATGGTGACCATAAATAATACATTGAAGTAATGTGATATGAAACACACAGGTACTGCTAACACCACCAAGGTTTGTTATCTACATGTGTAATTAAATAAAATGCTAAATTTCAATTACAGGTTAGTGAAAATAAAGATGTAATATTTTTCTCATCTGAGTTTAGTAATCTGTTAACTATATACATAAAAACCAGATTCGGAAACTCCAGTGGTTTCTCACAAAGTATCTGAACTATTCCACTAATATGTATAACTTTTGAGAAAAGCATAAAAATATTGCAATATTTCCTAGTTTCTCTTTAATTGTCAGTTACTAGTACGGAAAGGGCTTAAAATGGAAAAAGAAAATTTCTGCCAATAAAAGTTGAGGAAAATAACACTTCAACTCTATACAGCATCAATGAATAGTAAACAAAAAGACGTGCTGAACTACAAGATAATATAGACCTTAATGGTTTCTTCTAATAGTTGGAAATAGGTTATTGAGAAGGGACTTTCTTAAGTAGAAATATTTTCATGTAATTTGGATAGTTTAAATAAAAATTTTAAAAAGAACCACCAAAAACAGTGTCAAAATAAATTTGTGATAGATATACTGAAATGGGAACAATAGAAAATAATGAAATATTAAAATAAGAAAAACCAAATACACATCTCAAAATAAATTCAAAGGGAGTATTCATATATCAGAAAGGGTTTTGATAAACCCAAGGGACACTTTTGCATAGTAATTACTCTTCTTAACCACAAAAGGTTTTTTACTGCCATGATCATAATAACTGTGAGAAACACCTAATCTCTAACTTTTTCTATTAAGAATTTTTAAAGATGTCCTCACTATCTAATCTGGGGCTGGTGGGAAAAGATATTCTATAGTCTGTAACTGTTTTCCACTACTTCAGTAAGATAATGTATTGCTTTCCTGTCATTGAAAGATATTTCAGTTCAGCCTGGTCCTTTATTAGAAATTTATGCTATTTATACAATCAATTCATTTTTAGGTTTTTTTACAAAAACAGTTGATGGTTTCATGCTAAGAGAATTGTGAAACAGTTTATTGACTGAATGTTACTATTTACAAGCCACAGTGCTAAAAGATGAAGTTCCTTAGAAATTTTTTCACTAATAATTGAAATGTCTTTCATCTCCCATACCCTCTTCACCCACCTAAATTTGGGCAGGATCAATAATGAGAAAACTTGCTTTTTCATCCTACTACCCACTATTCTTTCTATAGATTTTTGTGTATCTGCAGGTTCTTATCATTTTCTATTCATTTGCTTTCTGTCATTTCTCTGTATCTGTAATTGAGTATTTTTTAATGCAAAAATTCCTTAGCTAGCCACTCAATTATTTTTTAAAAGAAAGCACTTAAAATCATCTGTTATTTTAATGATTATCTGCATATTTATAAGATAATTATATATTTGCTCTGAATTATTTTTATCATTAAATCAATTAAAGCATTTTTTAAATATTCATGGTGAAGAATTAGGTGGCACACATCATCCTTAACTATTATTACAAATTGTCTTTGTTAATAAAGCCAATTAAGCTAACCCAATGCAACCCAGATAAAGGGCAATTTATTAAATTCAGCTATATATAATATTAGTGGTCTGTTTATTATGCTGAACAATAAGCTAAATCATGTCTAGTATAAAGGGGTCATTATTACAAAGTCAGTCAGAATTATTTAGGCCAGTATCTTTCATTTAGCAAAGAAAAGTATTTATACTGTACATAAATCTTATATCAGTGTAATCATTTGAGCAAGAGAATAGGTTTATCATATGACTGTCATCAGATCTATTGATATTGGACATAGTATGAAAGAAACAATGGGGGCTGGGAGTCCAGAAAGCTCATTTCAGTTATGACCTCAGATATAATCAGTGTTTGACCTTGAATGAGACTGATTTTCTGTCGACTCAAGTTTCCTCATATATAAAGTAAATGTCTGCTCTACCACTTTACAAATTGGTTGTTTTTACATAACAATTCACAATTCCAATCAGGACCCATGAGTACAATATGAAGTACAGCTAGATCTTTTTGCAATATTAGCTGGCTAGGAAGTTCTCTTCTGAATCAATTAGTTCCTCGTTTTCTCAGAACTCGATCAGGTACAAGTGTTTACGCTTTGCATTAAATACTTTTTCAGGTTAGATACTCGTTTAGCTTCTACTCTGACTGCCAGTTCTCACTTAGCTCAACACTTAGCATCAGTAGAGTGGTAAATCCAATCACAATGGGTGACAAAACAACCAGTCAGTCCAAATGTGGGACTTAACTTTATCCTTAACATATTTAAATGTTAGCATTCCCTAAAGGGTGATGAAAAATAGTTTCTCATGACTCAAAAAATTCAACTCAATTTGTGAACTAGATGAACATGTTATTTCTAAACTAGGGAAAATGCAGATGCAAAAATTAAGTATATGTAGACTCATTAGCACCTGTTTTGTGGGTGTGCACTCTCAAAAAAGTACTAGAGTCCTCAGAGTTAACAATCTCATTTGATTTTTCCTAACAATTACATTCAAAAAGTTCTTTCAAAAGTACTTAACATGTATCTCAAAAAAATCAAATCTTCAACTATGCATTTTTTCTTCAGGTTGAACTTAAAAGAATTCAATGGAATCTCCCAGATCCCTGATCATTTTACTTGTTAATTTATTGTGCACCTGTTACGTGTTCATGCTAAGTATTCTGTGTTCCCTTTTTTGTTAAACCCACAAAATAACCCTGTGAGATAACTGCTATTTTATACTCAATTTATATATGAGAGTTATAGAGACTATGTAATTTAGCCTAGGTTAAAGAGCTTATAAGTGGTAAGTTGGAATGCAAACTTCAGATGAACATGATTTTAAACACTATATAACCCTATTACCTTAACAGACTCAGCCATGCAGAGTGAAATCATTTCATTGTCCATAAGTAACACACTGAATATCATTTTTACAAAAACATAATATTTGATATGCAAACACCCATTTCACCAATTCTGTATTGTGGAACATTTTTAAGTTGTTTCATATCTTTTCTTATAAATGATACTGTCATTAATATTCTTGTAATCAAATCTTTGAACACACCTTTAATTATATCATTAAGATAACTTTGTAGAAGTATATGTACATTATAGGAGGTATGCATTCAAGTTTTTAAAACACACATGCACACATACACACATTCTATCAAAGTGACCTACAAACTGAAAAATTCTGTTTGTTACACTGCAGAGTATGTTTTCCCATGCCCTTGCCAAGTCCGCATATCGTTTATGTGCTTCTGTGTATATAAACCTAATTATGATGTGCATATGTATGCTGAATATGTAATATATGTTTGTATATTTGTGTAATTGTGGAGAGAGACATAGACAAAGACAAATAGAGGGAAAGAGGCTATATATTTATGTAATAAATATTTTTCAGGTTTGATAGTGAAAAATGTATTGTCCAGATGTTTTCTTCTTCAGGTGCAACATGGTAGCTTTCAGTGTAGTTAAAGAGGGAACATTTTATTTTAGAGCTGTATACAAAATGAGATGCTCATACTCTATATATATATATATATATATATATATATATATATATATATATATATGGTGACAGAGAGCACAATTAGAAATAGTATCTATACTTATATTTTATCTAAATGAGTATACTAAATGACACAATGTTTTCTGCCACAGGAGTCAGACTTGGATGTACTCACACAGGTTGCATTTTCTTTCTCATTCAATTCCTTGTATTCCCCTTGAGACTTCTTTTTTGGCCTATCACATATCATTCTGGTCTCCATGTTTTTGATGAAAAAATCCTCTTTCTGGTTGTTTT
Organism: Smutsia gigantea; assembly: GCA_032199065.1. NCBI lineage: Eukaryota > Metazoa > Chordata > Mammalia > Pholidota > Manidae > Smutsia > Smutsia gigantea. The sequence goes on along the minus strand of JAVSCE010006047.1, from coordinate 6,586 downwards.
TTCCCTTATAAGTAAGGTTTGATTTTTTTCAAGTTGCATTCAGGGTATGCTCTTTGTCTTAAGTTTTCAGAAGGGTAATTATGAAGTGTCTTGATGAGGATTTTTTTGGGTATAATGTGGGGGTTTGCTTACCTTCTTGAATCTGTAGATTTATATCTATTTCCAACCTTGGGAAATTTTCTGCCATTATTTGTTCTAGTACTTTTTCAGACTCTGTTGTTTCTCTTCTCCTTTTGGGACTCCACAGACATAGGTTCATAAGGCTCTGTTCATTTTTTATTTTTTTCAGTCTATTTTCTCTCTCTTCTTCACATTGGGGAATTTCTACTGTTTTATCTTCCAGTCCATCGATTCTTCCTCTGACCTTTCCATTCTGCTATTGAGCCCATCCACTGAGCTTTTTGTTTCAATCATTCTATTTTTCTGTTCTAATATTTCCATTTGACTCATCTTTTAATTTTTTCTTTGCTGCAACTTTTTTCTAGAATTTTCTGTTTTTTTTCAACCGTGTTTGTAATTACTTGTGGAGCATTTATTTTATGACTGCTTTAAAATCTTTTTCAGATAATTCTAACATTTCTGTCATTTCAGTTTGGGCATCTATTTATTGTCTTCCTCATTCAGTTTTAAATCGCCCTGATTTTTGGTACTTTTTATTGAAACCTGAACCTGAACATTTCCGGGTTATGTTCTTAGAATCTGGATCTTTCTTAAGCTTTCTGTTTTAGTTGGCTTTTTCTGACACCAATTGTCACTGCCAGGTGGAATTATAAGTCATGTTCCCCATGCAACCTCTGTTGACACTCAGTGTAAGGTTTCACTGTATTGAGTGAAAAGATGTTCCAGTTCCCCACATGGTCTCTGCTGACAGCGTTGAGGGGCTGGCCTCATGATCACTGGTCCACAGTGAATGCCCTCAGTCTCTTCTACCACTAATATCACTTGCTAGTGCTGCCAGGTGCCAGGGTGCCCTTGAGTTCTCTAGAGACAATGTGAAGGAATGCCCTACGTAACTGAACAAGTAGCTCCCTACGTGGCCTTCTCTGCCTAATGGTTGTTGGGCACCTCCCTGCAGCCTCACAGCATAGAGTTTGGGCTCCCCTATGCTTTGGTTGGCATGGGAGGGACTAGTAATACAATGTTTTCTATGGTGTTTGATTGAAGTAGGGCTGTTTTTGTCTAAAATTATTCCGTCTTGCTAGCCTGTCCCTTTCCTGGTCTCCTTGCTAAAAAAAAAAAAAAAAAAAAACAGGCTTTTGGTAGGGAGGGTGTCTACACCCGTTGGTATTCCACATTACTAGCTTCTTCCAGATCAGTTCTTAGATACATACAGCAAAAAGAAAATCCAGGAACTCTGCATTGTGTTTTTCCTTAGGCATGGAGGCCCCTCACCAGTCCACCTTCTTTTTTCTTTTTTCTTATCCAATGCATACCACGGTGGTCCAACCACCTGTGTCTTATGTTTATTTTGTATGTAATATACGGGGGGTTTAGCTGTACTTAGCATGAGGTATAGGGGAAAGGCTGAAAAAATTTTTTGATCATCACACAATTTTATTCTTGAAAAACACTTTGTATTAATTTAAAAATCTCTCTTAACCTTCAAACATAGAAATAAAATATTCTAATATGTATAAAAATCTTCAAAGGATGAGAATTATTAGTTTTTTAACGCATATATTAAAAGTGCTAAATTCATTGCCTTCAAATTAGATTATAAATCCTACAATTTAATTCCAAGAAAAAGTACTAACTGAATTCTGACAAAAAATTTTGCAAAACTAGAGGATGGAATTAAAAAATGAGTATTATGATTTAGTATGCATAACCAAGGATACATTTCGTCGATTTGAATCTGTTATTTTTATGAAGTATTCTTTTTAGTTATGACAGCCATTAAAACCAGATATAGAAATAAACTATATTTGGAACTAAATATTTGAATTACTATACTACACACACATAAAATATTCACAAAATGACATATATGTAATCATATCTAATCAGAGAGAAAAACTTTTTTATCATAATTGAATTAACATAATTCAAGAAAATTCTATTTCATGTATGGCTTAATCATTTTAATTCCTAATTTTATTTATGGCTTATAATGTCCATTTTATAAAGTGCCAGATACATATAATTTATACAGTGGTATAATGGTGGATATATAATTGCTAGGTGTGTTTGTTATGTGAATGTGCTTAAAAAAAATTTCTGATAGTAAAACATGAGTAAAAAAAAATTTATGACTGCTTTTTTCCAAGTCCCACAGATCATGTGTTGAAATAGCAGTATACAGCCTGATAAACATATGCTTTAGTAGGGATACATTATATCTGAGTAGTGAAAAAGTGTGTATCATTTTATATCTGATTAGTGAAAAAATATATTCACCTTATTAGCCAAAGCACCTTGAAATATGTATGTGTGCTTGCTTTATGATCCCAGAGATAAGATGTGTTCAGAAGTCAATAATGCTACATCATTTTTCAAAGAGCCACATAAACTTCCGGGAAGATGGCGGTGTGAGCAGGACGGCAGAAATCTCCCAACACTATATTTATCTATGAAAACACAAAAAATACATCTATTCCTAAAAGAGAGTCGAGAATACACAGGAAAGCGCACAGCGTGCAGCTACACCCGAGAGGACTCGGCACCCCAAGAGGCGGGTAAGATACGGAGCCGCGACCCAGCGGGACCCGAGCCCTCCCCCACCCCAGCGCACCGGCGGGAGGAGAGGATTCAGAGCCGGGAGGGAGTGGAAGTACACCCCGCGAAGTAGCCAGCCCCGGTGATCTGCGCGGGGAGCGCTGACCCACATTGCGCAGTGCAGCGGAGATTGGAGAGACAGAGGGGCAGGATCTGAGCAGGGAACGCGCCAGGGTGCTTGCAGCCGGCTCCCGGGAAGGAAAAAAAAAAAGTGCGCGCTTTCTTCAGCAGTCTTAAAGAGACAGGAGCCCAGCGGAGGAGCCGGATCGCCCCAGCACACTCAGCCCAGCAGGCTGGGAGTCCTGGGGAGTTTCAGACGCCTTAGCTGGCGACTGAGGAAGCGTAGCCATACTTAACACTTCTCACTGAGATCAACAGCCTCCTATTCGTTCCCACCCCTGCCAGAGCGATAAAGGGCCCTGTGGAGCGGCACAGTCACAGCTGTGGAATAGTGGGGCAATAGCGCCACCTAGAGCATTCCCACAGAATCTACGTCCGGTGGGCATTTTTTTTGTTTTTTTTTGTTTTGTTTTGTTTTTTGTTTTGTTTTTGTTTTTTGTTTTCTTTCTTTTTTCTTTCTTTCTTTTTTTCTTTTTTTTTCTCTTTTTTTTTTCTTCTCTTTTTAAAGTTTAAAAGAGCCCAGCTGACATACGTGGCAACTATCAGTGACCAAATTATACAGCCATGAAAAGACAGAGGAATATGGTTCAGACCAAAATCAACCAGACAACCCCAGAGAGGGAGTCTGAAGGGATAGAAATGCACAGCCTGCCTGAAAAAGAATTTCAGAATAAAAGTCATAACCATGCTGATGGACCTACAGAGAAATGTGCAAGAGCTGAGGGAGGAAGTGAGGGAACTGAGGAAAGACAATACAGAAATCAGACAAGCGATCGACGGGCTTAACAGCAGAATGGATGAGATGCGAGAGACTGTTAATGGAATAGAAAACAGAGAACAGGAGTACAGAGCAGCTGAGGCAGAGAGAGATAAAAGGATTTCTAGGAATGAAAGAATATTAAGAGAACTGTGTGACCAATCCAAACGGAACAATATTCGCATTATAGGAGTACCAGAGGAAGAAGAGAGAGAAAAAGGGATAGAAAGTGTCTTTGAAGAAATAATTGCTGAAAACTTTCCCTCGCTGGGGAAGGAAGTAGTCTCGCAGTCCACAGAAGCTCATAGATCTCCCAACACAAGGGACCCAAGGAAGACAACACCAAGACACATAATAATTAAGATGGCAAAGATCAAAGATAAAGACAGGGTATTAAAGGCAGCTAGAGAGAGAAAAAAGATCACCTACAAAGGAAAACCCATCAGACTATCATCAGACTTCTCAACAGAAACCTTACAGGCCAGAAGAGAATGGCATGATATATTTAACGTTATGAAACAGAAGGGCCTCGAACCACGAATATTGTATCCAGCACGATTATCATTTAAATATGATGGAGGGATTAAACAATTTCCAGATAAACGAAAGTTGAGAGTTTGCCTCTCATAAACCACCACTACAGGATATCTTAAATGGACTGCTCCAGATGGAAGAACACCTAAGGCTAAAAAGATGTCACCAGAGAAAATAAAATCATAGCAAAGAAAGAAGACCATCCAAATTCTAACTAAAGGCAAAGAATAAAACACCTATTGTAGAAAGAATGGAGGGGGAGGAATAAGAAGGGAGAGAAAGAAAGAAACATCAGACTGTGTTTATAATAACTTAACAAGAAAGTTAAGTTAGATTGTTAGATAGTAAAGAAGCAACCCTTGAACCCTAGGTAACCACGAATCTAAAGCCAGCAATGGCAATAAGTACATATCTATCAATAATCACCCTAAATGGAAATGGACTGAATGCACCAATCAAAAGACACAGAGTAACAGAATGGATAAAAAGCAAGACCCATCTATATGCTGCCTACAAGAAACTCACCTCAAATCCAAAGATATACACAGACTAAAAGTGAAGGGATGGAAAAAGATATTTCATGCAACAACAAAGAGAAAAAAGCAGGTGTTGCAGTACTTGTATCAGACAAAATAGACTTCAAAACGAAGAAAGTAGCAAAGATAAAGAAGGACATTACATAATGATAAAGGGGTCAGTCCAACAAGAAGATATAACCATTATAAATATATATGCACCCAACACAGGAGCGCCAGCATATGTGAGACAAATACTAACAGAATTAAAGGAGGAAATAGACAGCAATGCATTCATCTTAGGAGACTTCAACACACCACTCACTCCAGAGGACAGATCAACCAGACAGAAAATAAGTAAAGACACAGAGGCACTGAACAACACACTAGAACAGATGGAGCTAACAGACATCTACAGAACTCTACACCCAAAAGCAACAGGATACACATTCTTCTCAAGTGCACATGGAACATTTTCCAGAATAGACCACATACTAGGCCACAAAAAGAACCTCAGTAATTTCAAAAATATTGAAATCCTACCAACCAACTTCTCAGATCACCAAGGTATAAAACTAGAAATAAATTTTAGAAAAAATCAAAAAGGCTCACAAATACATGGAGACTTAACAACACTCTCCTAATTAATCAATGGGTTAACGACCAAATCAAAACAGAAATCAAAGAATATATGGAGACTAATGACAACAACAACACAAAGCCACAACTTCTGTGGGACGCAGCAAAGGCAGTTCTAAGAGGAAAGTATATTGCAATCCAGGCCTATTTAAAGAAGGAAGAACATTCCCAAATGAATAGTCTAAAGACACAATTACTGAAATTGGAAAAAGAAGAACAAATGAGGCCCAAAGTCACCAGAAGGAGGGACATAATAAAGATTAGAGAAGAAATAAATAAAATTGAGAAGAATAAAACAATAGAAAAAAATCAATGAAACCAAGAGCTGGTTCTTTGAAAAAATAAACAAAATAGATAAACCCCTAGCCAGACTCATTAAGAGAAAAAGAGAATCTACACACATAAACACAATCAGAAATGAGAAAGGAAAAATCACGACGGACCCCACAGAAATACAAAGAATCATAAGAGAATATTATGAGAATCTATATGCTAACAAGCTGGAAAACATAGAAGAAATGGACAACTTCTTAGAAAAATACAACCTTCCAAGACTGACCAAGCAAGAAACAGAAAAACTAAACAGACCAATCACCAGCGACGAAATCGAATTGGTAATCAAAAAACTACCCAAGAACAAAACCCCGGGCCTGATGGATTCACCTCTGAATTCTACCAGACATATAGAGAAGAAATAACACCGATTCTCCTTAAAGTTTTCCAAAAAATAGAAGAGGAGGGAATACTTCCAAACTCATTCTATGAAGCCAGCATCACTCTAATACCAAAGCCTGGAAAAGACCTCACCAAAAAAGAAAATTGCAGACCAATATCCCTGATGAACGTAGATGCAAAAATACTCAACAAAATATTAGCAAACCGAATTCAAAAATACATCAAGAGGATCATACACCATGATCAAGTGGGATTCATCCCAGGGATGCAAGGATGGTACAACATTCGAAAATCCATCAACATCATCCACCACATCAACAAAAAGAAGAACAAAAACCACATGATCATCTCCATAGATGCTGAAGAAGCATTTGACAAAATTCAGCATCCATTCCGGATTTAAACTCTCAACAAAATGGGTATAGACGGCAAGTACCTCAACATCATAAAGGCTATATATGACAAACCCACAGCTAACATCATACTTAACGGCGAGACACTGAAAGCTTTTCATCTAAGATCGGTAACAAGACAGGGATGCCCACTCTCTCCACTGTTATTCAACATAGTACTGGAGGTCCTAGCCATGGCAATCAGACAAAACAAAGACATACAAGGCATCCAGATTGGT
>JAVSCE010006046.1:0-121680 GCA_032199065.1 Smutsia gigantea | reverse complement strand
ACTTAACAACATTCTCTAATTAATCAATGGGTTAACGACCAAATCAAAACAGAAATCAAAGAATATATGGAGACTAATGACAACAACAACACAAAGCCACAACTTCTGTGGGACATAGCAAAGGCAGTTCTAAGAGGAAAGTATATTGCAATCCAGGCCTATTTAAAGAAGGAAGAACATTCCCAAATGAATAGTCTAAAGACACAATTGCTGAAATTGGAAAAAGAAGAACAAATGATGCCAAAAGTCACCAGAAGGAGGGACATAATAAGGATCACAGAAGAAATAAATAAAATTGAGAAGAATAAAACAATAGAAAAAATCAATGAAACCAAGAGCTGGTTCTTTGAAAATAAACAAAATAGATAAACCCCTAGCCAGACCTATTAAGAGAAAAAGAGAATCTACACACATAAACAGAATCAGAAATGAGAAAGGAAAAATAACGACAGACCCCACAAAAATACAAAGAATTATAAGAGAATATTATGAGAATCTATATGCTAACAAGCTGGAAAACATAGAAGAAATGGACAACTTCTTAGAAAAATACAACCTTCCAAAGACTGACCAAACAAGAAACAGAAAAACTAAACAGACCAATCACCAGCGACGAAATCGAATTGGTAATCAAAAAACTACCCAAGAACAAAACCCCCTGGGCCTGATGGATTCACCTCTGAATTCTACCAGACATATAGAGAAGAAATAACACCGATTCTCCTTAAAGTTTTCCAAAAAATAGAAGAGGAGGGAATACTTCCAAACTCATTCTATGAAGCCAGCATCACTCTAATACCAAAACCGGGCAAAGACCTCACCAAAAAAGAAAATTACAGACCAATATCCCTGATGAACGTAGATGCAAAAATACTCAACAAAATATTAGCAAACCGAATTCAAAAATACATCAAGAGGATCATACACCATGATCAAGTGGGATTCATCCCAGGATGCAAGGATGGTACAACATTCAAAATCCATCAACATCATCCACCACATCAACAAAAAGAAGAACAAAAACCACATGATCATCTCCATAGATGCTGAAAAAGCATTTGACAAAATTCAGCATCCATTCCTGATTAAAACTCTCAACAAAATGGGTATAGAGGGCAAGTACCTCAACATCATAAAGGCTATATATGACAAACCCACAGCTAACATCATACTTAACGGCGAGACGCTGAAAGCTTTTCATCTAAGATCGGGAACAAGACAGGGATGCCCACTCTCTCCACTGTTATTCAACATAGTACTGGAGGTCCTAGCCACAGCAATCAGACAAAACAAAGACATACAAGGCATCCAGATTGGTAAAGAAGAAGTCAAATTGTCACTATTTGCAGATGACATGATACTGTACATAAAAAACCCTAAAGATTCCATTCCAAAACTACTAGAACTAATATCTGAATTCAGCAAAGTTGCAGGATACAAAATTAACACACAGAAATCTGTTGCTTTCCTATACACTAATGATGAACTTACAGAAAGAGAAATCAGAAAAACAATTCCATTCACAATTGCATCAAAAAGAATAAAATACCTAGGAATAAACCTAACGAAGGAAGTGAAAGACCTGTACTCTGAAAACTACAAGACACTCCTAAGAGAAATTAAAGAGGACACTAACAAATGGAAATGCATCCCATGCTCTTGGCTAGGAAGAATAAATATTGTCAAAATGGCTATACTACCTAAAGCAATCTACAGATTCAATGCAATCCCTATCAAACTACCAACAGCTTTCTTCAATGAACTGGAACAAATAATTCTAAAATTCATATGGAACCACAAAAGACCCCGAATAGCCAAAGCAATCCTGAGAAGGAGGAATAAAACAGGGGGAATTACACTCCCTGACTTCAAGCTCTACTACAAAGCCACAGTAATCAAGACAATTTGGTATTGGCACAAAAACAGACCCACAGACCAGTGGAACAGAATAGAAAATCCAAACATTAACCCAAACATATACAGTCAATTAATATTTGATAAAAGTGCCTTGGATATACAATGGGGAGATGACAGCCTCTTCAGCAGCTGGTGTTGGAAAAACTGGACAGCTACATGTAAGAGAATGAAACTGGACTACTGTCTAGCCCCATACACAAAGGTAAACTCAAGGTGGATCAAAGACCTGAATGTAAGTCATGAAACCATAAAACTCTTAGAAAGAAACATAGGCAAAAATCTCTTGGACATAAACATGAGCAACTTCTTCATGAACATATCTCCCCGGGCAAGGGAAACAAAAGCAAAAATGAACAAGTGGGACTATATCAAGCTGAAAAGCTTCTGTACAGCAAAGGACACCATCAGTAGAACAAAAAGACATCCCACAGTATGGGAGAATATATTCATAAAAAACGTATCTGATAAAGGGTTGACATCCAAAATATATAAAGAACTCATGCACCTTAACAAACAGAAAGCAAATAATCCAATTAAGAAATGGGCAGAGGACATGAATAGACACTTCTCAAAGAAGAAATTCAGATGGCCAACAGGCACATGGAAAGATGCTCCACATCGCTAATCATCAGAGAAATGCAGATTAAAACCACAATGAGATATCACCTCACACCAGTGAGGATGGCCAACATCCAAAACACAAACAACAACAAATGTTGGCGAGGATGTGGAGAAAAGGCAACCCTCCTACACTGCTGGTGGGACTGCAAATTAGTTCAACCATTGTGGAAAGCAGTATGGAGGTTCCTCAAAAAACTCAAAATAGAAATACCATTTGACCCAGGAATTCCACTCCTAGGAATTTACCCTAAGAATGCAGCAGCCCAATTTGAAAAGGACAGATGCACCCCTATGTTTATTGCAGCACTATTTACAATAGCCAAGAAATGGAAGCAACCTAAGTGTCCATCAGTAGATGAATGGATAAAGAAGATGTGGTACATATACACAATGGAATATTATTCAGCCATAAGAAGAAAACAAATCCTACCATTTGCAACAACATGGATGGAGCTAGAGGGTATCATGCTCAGTGAAATAAGCCAAGCCGAAAAAGACAAGTATCAAATGATTTCACTCATATGTGGAGTATAAGAACAAAGAATAAAACTGAAGGAACAAAACAGCAGCAGACTCACAGAACCCAAGAACGGACTTATAGTTACCAAAGGGAAAGGGACTGGGGAAAATGGGCGGGAAGGGAGGGATAAGAGGGAAAAAGGGGCATTACGATTAGCAGATGTAATGTTGGGGGGGCACGGGGAGGGCAGTACAACTCAGAGAAGACAAGTAGTGATTCTATAGCATCTCACTACGCTGATGGACAGTGACTGTAATGGGGTTGGTGGGGGGGACCTGATGAAGGGGTAGTTTAATAATCGTAATATTGCACATGTAATTGTAAATTAATGATAATAAAAAAAAATGCCAGCAAAAAAAAAAAGACTATCGCTCAACTAGCAATGGATGGATGTTCTAGGGAAATAAGAGAATAAGTCAAGGGGATTGGTTCAGAGGCCATTCTAGTTCAGAGACAGAGGACAAGGACTTGAAGTAAGACAAGATGGCAGCAAATAATCTTAGAGGACCAGCCAGATTTGGCAACTTTATTCATCTAGAAATGACAGTTAAGTATAGGGAAGAAGGAAGGCTTGAATATGGTTTCAAAACCTTGTGACAGGAAAAAGGCAGGAAGATGGGCAGGCGTGTGTGTGGAGGGGTAGAGGATGGTTGGGTAGGGGCAGGGTATTCTATAGTGGTAATGTCTACAACAGGGGCAGATACCTACAGAAGCCAAGTAGTCAATAGGAGAAAATAATGCAAGGCAGTAGGGGGCAGAGAGGGCTATGGAAAGTAGAAGACAGGTGTTCCTCCTAGTGGGGTGTTTGGGGCTGCAGCTGTTGGACTCCAATGGCTTGCTACCATGGATGAGGGGGAGGATCCAGACTTCCCAGAGCTGCTTGTGTAAGAGAATCCAGAAATTTCAAAAAGAAAATTTGTGATGTTGAAATCCTTTGATTTTAACACAGCATGGCTAAATAAAATACCTGAGGGTAGCATTCAGTCTTCAGTTTGCTAGGCAAGACCCTGGCCTGGAGACTCTGTAATAGGAGTTTTGGAGGTTTATACTCACCCAGAACACCAGACATGCTGCTGGTAAATGTATAATTGATAACAGGTGATTTCTCTGCCATCTCCCAGAAGTCGGAAAGATTCCGTCCTGCAAAAATCACACCCACAGAATCAAATCTCGGGCTTGCCTTCTGGAATGTTGTGCTTCATCCTCCGCTCAGAGAGCCTGTCAGAGAAGGGCTGGTGGTTCACCTGACTTTCCTGTCATCACACAGATGAATATGCAGTCGGATTCATTCATCTGACTCACTGTAAGACAAAGCAGACAATACTCAGCAATGGGTCTGACATTGGAAGTCTTTGGTTGAAAGGAAAATAAAGATGGAATTCCCTAGCTCAGGATTTCATAGGAAAATAAGGCTAACTTCTTACTTTGAACACAGCCCTGATTTTCTGGGGGTTTATTTCGGTGGGAGGAGGAGGCACATTGTACTGTAATGGCTAAGGGCGTAGCCTCCGGGGTCAGCTTTCAGGATCCCAACATCAGCTCTGCCACTTACTAGCTATGTGACCGTGAGTGAACTGCTTGACCCCTCTAGGACTCAGTTTACCCATCTGTAAAATGGTGAAAATTCAAATCCCATGGTTCTTCATTTGCAATTTCTAGATCCCCAAAGCTCCGTAAAATGGATGGTTTTGTGTGAGTATGGTAAACAGATACAAGGTTGTTTATAGTCTTTATCTATCCCACTTAGTATAAAGGATCAACAATTTCGCTAAATGAATATGAATGTGTTTGATGACGACAGGCTGCCCTGGATGCTGCCGGCAGTGTTATGTCATTATGGGGTAGACGCCCTATTAGACCTTCAAAGGTCTGAACACTTCTGAATTCCTACATAAGCTTGCCCCTGAGAAGGCTCCGTAAAGCACTGTGGCTGCGTGGCTGCATGCCCGGGGTAGGGTGACTGCGACGATCCAGAGAGATGATGAGTGTGAAGCGCTAAGGATGGTGCCTGGCAGACCAAAGAGCTCAGTTAACAGTCATATAATAATTATTGTTATTGTGAATGTGATGCTGTTATTATTGTATGTATTGGCATAGTGACCAAGAGCATGGACTTTGGAGCCAGACTGCCTGGGTTAGGATTCTATCCCTGCGGAATGACCTTGGGCAATTACTTGACTTCTTTGTACCAGTTTCCTTGCATGTGAAGTGGATATAAATGCAGTAACTACTCATGAGGTTCTAGAGAGGATCCAAAGAGGGAATACACAGAAAGCCCTCAAAAGAGTCCTGGGTACCTAATAATATCTATTATTATTTCTCTTTCTTCCTCTCTCTCTCTTGTTTTTAAAACTATAATTACTCCATAATGTAGCACACCATCTTTTCAATGAGACCAGGTGTTGGGCTATTGGTTAGATCTGTGCTTTGCAAAGGAGGTTCCCAGGGGACTATAAAGCCGCCTTATAAACAAAGTGTATTTTTCTCAGTGGTACATCAGACACGGACTTAAGCTCCATATAGATCTAAATCTGAATTCTGAACCAACCTTGAGCAGAACAGTCAATCTCTCTGAACCTCAGTGTTCTCTTCTTTAAAATGGGAGTAGAAGCTATCAGTATACCACCAGAAGGTAATTTCTTGAGTCTGACTAGATTCCCCCGACTCTGAGCCTTGGATTCTTCCTCTCATTTTTTAGGCCCCAGAAATAGATCTGATTGGAAGATGGAGCTTTACATCCTAGTGGCTGAAACTGGACCACACTGATTATTAAAGCAAAACTTACATGAAGATTCTAGGCAGCCTGGCCTGTAGCAGGGGCTGGGTGGGGAGTTGGCTAGGCATGCTTATTCCATGATGGATGCCAGACCTCACATTTGCCAAGCGTTTCAAGGTGCACACACCTGAGAGGATGGAGGTTGACTTAAAAATCTCCGTGAGGTAGCTGGTAGAATTCCCAGTAACGTCCACCAGCAGGGCTGTGAAATCTGCAAGACAGATCGAGGAGCCTTACGTTTCTGATTCAGAGACTTGAGGGAAAAGTCACTGTGCTTGGCTCTTTCAGAGTTTGATTTAGTTCAGTGTGTGGAGGAATACTATCATATAGAGAAATACTACTAATAATTTTAAAAGTCTTAATTCCAGGCAGACAGAAAACTTTATAATCCCCTTTCTTCTCCCAGTGGCCTCTCACCCCAAATCCTTCTCAGCCAACATCAAAGAACCATGAAAGCCTGCATTATTGAATAATGGTGTTCCTGGTTTACCAGGGATATATGTTCTAAGAGCCCTAAAATATGTGCCCTGGGAGGCTTCTTTTCTAAAGAAGCTTCTGGGGTCCCCTGGATAATTTCCCATCATGCCTTGTATAAATGTTTCTTTTCTCATTAATGGGAGTATGAACTTGGGTGGGGGGCAAGCTGACTTGAAAATATAAAACCTAGAGGATTGAAAATACAGAAGCCAGAGAGGCAGGGAAGTGTAGTGTGATAACCAGCAGAACGGGCACCATGGGAAGCCAACAGGAGGTGGGCACTACCAGTGAGCCCAAGCCGTGGGGTGATCTTCCACTCCTGCACGGACATGTGGCTAAGCTCCTGGAGGGAGATGTGGCCATGCACCCATTGCCATGCAGAAGGTAGGCAAACTTGGGCGTCCTCCCTTCTGTGTCTCCTTAGATCAGTCTGTCCTGGGTCACAATGTGGAAACTGAGGAAAGGTACTATTCCATTACGTATTCCATCTATTTTCTTTCTACTTCTTAAGTCTCCTTTGTTTATTAATACACGTATCTAACACATTCATTGAGTGTTTGTAGTGTTTCAAACACCTGATAGGTACTGGCTGATTGTGTAGGGCACTATCTATGCCCACCAGAAGCTGAGATTAGATTAGAGGGAGAGAGTCTCATAAAGAGACCAGTAAATAGCAATCCACTATTAATAATGCATAGAGGCTATGAGCATGGCTCTGAAGCCAAGACACCAAGGATGGAGTCCAGCTTCTGCCCAAGTGTCAGAGAAATGACAGAACTTGCCCAAGGTCCCAGCCCCGGTGGCAGAGCTTGAATTTGAGCTGAGGTCTGCCTTGGGCTGAAGCTCCCTCTCTTCCCAATTTTCCCACTGCTGCTCATGTCATCTCTTACTCAACACATTTTGCCCACTCCTTTTAGAAATGCTTTCACAATCTGTTTATTAGGCTTGGAAAAAAATAGGTTATCATTACCTCAAAGATATCCTTTGTTTTCATGAAAATTTGATTTATTTAATTTACTGGCAAAACTTACAAATGATTTCTGATTACCTTCACATATGAATAGCAAGTAGGAAAAAAACATCTTTTCGTTTATCCAATTGGTAATGATTTAAGAATGTGTTTAGTACTCAGTGTTGGCAAGGGTGTGGAAAACTCCCTTTCACACATTATTGGTAAGAGTGTAAACTTATGCAAGATTTCTAGAGCAAATGTTAGCAATTTGAATCACTGTAACATAGTTTCCCTGTCAGACAACAACTCTATTTTGAGCATTTTCTTCTACAGCAATAATTGGGAAAGCAGTCCAAGTGATTGTACATGAGTATTCATCACAGCATTGTTTGGAATACTGTACAATGCTGGGAAAAAAGTTTCCACCAAGAGGCAATAAATTAACTAGATTATGGTACATTCTTTCAGTGAATACTATGAATTCATGTGAAGGATGAGGCCAGTATTTATATTACTTGGAAGGTGAGTTTTTAAGACACAGTGACTGGCTTAAGCGTGGGTTATAAAACCGCGTGGGAAACATGGTAGACACTAATGGATGTCTCCCAACATCCATTCGCCCATCTTCCTTTAGCAAGAGAACATGAAATTTCAGTTGGCAGTTTAATATAATTGAAAACTACATTCTCAAGCCTGCTTTGCATGTGGGCGGGGCCATGTGACTAATTCTGGGCAGTGAAATGTGAGAAGCCATGTGAAAAGCTTCCAGACCATGCATTTATATAGTGAATGAGCTTGCCTTCCAATTCCTTTCTCCCCTGCCTTGTAGCTGGAGGGTGGATGTGCGGCAAACCATCCTGGACTATGAGAACAATGGCAACACCTTACGGAAAGCAGAGCGACAATCTACAAGCTGCCTGGGGCCCCTAAACTTCAAACCACCAGAGCAACCTGCTATGCCTACCCAAATTGTCACACATGAAAGCACTGAACCCTGATCCTAACATTCTGTGAGCCACCTGATTTGGGGATCATTTGTTATAATGGCCTAGTTTGTATTCTCAATAATATAAAGAATGTGGAGCAGGATGGGCAGATAGATGGGTAAATGGATGGGGTAGGCAGGTGGTGTAGAGACGTAGCTTAGATAGGTAGTTGACAGATGGCTGAGATGGGGTTAGAGAGGTGGCTTAGATCACCTTGGGTACTGTGTTTAATCTATGGATGTTGGCATATCAGGTATTTCTGAAAATTTTAAATTATTCTTGTGCATGTTATGCTTGGCATTTTGACATCACAAAACACTATTTTTAAAACCAAGAACATTTAAGCTTTTTTCATTTAGAAAAATAAAAGAGATGTGTGCAAATATGCCATCAAAGGAGGGCTGTATGTCAGAGTCGAGAATATTCGAAAGAAAATGACCCAGGTCTAAAGATTATTCACAGATACATCTTCCCCAAGGTTTTAAGCAATGGCAAGATGTTGGCTTAGGTGTGCAGACTGTCACAGTGGCAGTTTGAGGGGAATCAATGTGATGTGTCAAACCTTGTAAAAAATTGCTGTGGCTTACCAGAGGGGCAGCATGCTATTTTATTAGTGGTAATGATCCATGGATCAATTCTTTTCAAATAATCATTTCAAGTATATGGAAATACCCATTGGCTCACCAAGTAGAATTATAAACCTCTTTCCCAGCAGATGGGACTCCACTTTTTAAATTCCATTTTTATGTTTCACACAACCAGACCAGGGACTCAATGCCAGCACAAAACTTGGCCCCCAGCAGGGATCTGTGAGATGGTGAGAAAGATGTGATTCTGAAGAACATTTTCCCTCCCAAATGGAGTTTGTTGATGAGATTCAGAAGGTGAGTTAAATAAGATAATGGACATTAGGTACTTACTACAGGATCTGGCATACAGTACTCATTAAAACAATAATAATTATTCTCTTGAAGATGTTCACAATATTTATTCCAGAAATTCCACTTTGGGGACTCTATCCTCAGAAAGTTATCTGTAACAGGGGAAAGCTTTCTGCACAAAGATGTCCAATACAGGATATTTTATGTTAAGAAAAACCTGGGGAGCTTGTTCACTGTAGTGGAACTTGTTCGTTGCATGGTGAGCAATAATGTCTTGTGTATTGAAAAGTTGTTAAGAGAAAAAACCTCAAAAGTTCACATCGTAAGAAAAAATAATTTGTAACTATGTATGTTGAAGGATGTTAACTAAACTTACTGTGATAATCATTTCACAATAAAAAAAAAAAGAAAAAGAAAAACCTGGGAAACACCTAAAAGTCCAACAGCATACTGGCTAAGAAAATGCTTGCAATTCGTAGCTTAGGTTGCTATTACAAATGTTTGCAAAGAGTTTGTGATATCATGGAAAAGTATTTTTAGTATTAGGTTAAGTGGGAAAAGAGCAGGAAGCTTGTTCATCTTCTTGCTTTCCTTACAGTCTATTCTTTTAACAGTCAGAGGGATCCCTTTAAAACGTATGTTAGATCATGTCACTCCCCTGTGTAGAAAATCACAATAGTTTCCTTTTTATTCAGAGTGAAAAATCAAAATCCTTTGGCTGACTATAAACTTGCACGTGATCTGCAACACCCTCTCTGCCTTGCCCACACACTTCTGAATTCATTTCTCAAGACAGTTTGCTCTGGTTCACCTGCTCCTGCCACACTGGCCTGTCCAGTCCTCCCTCTGCTGACTGAGTTTTTCCTGAAACACTCCATCCCCAGGAACCACAGGGCTGTCTCCCCACTGCCTGCCTTTTTGGAGCAGACTTCCCTGACCTCCTCATGCACAGCATCCATTGCTTTCCCCCTCACCCTTTTCCGTGCTTTATTATTCTCATGGCCATGCTATTAACCCACAGACAGAACCCTGTTCCTGCCTATTCGTTTACTCTCTGACCTTCCTACAGAGTTGAAGTCCATGACTGCAGGGGCCAAGTCCACTTTGCTCCCGGTGGTACCCTCACACCTAGAAGAGTGTCTGGCTAACCATATGTGCTCAATAAAGAATTGTTGAACAGGTGAATTAGTGATGAGAGAGTATTTTCATTTTTATTTTTCAGGATTCTCTAAATATAAAAAACACGTAATACTCTTAATTTTTATAAAAGTATACATGACTCATTGAGAAAGAAATTGGATAATATATGGCCCCTTTAGTCAACACTCTTCCACTCCAAAACACACACTCCAGTCTTCTTTTCAGAGGTAATCACCTACCTGGTGTCCAGATACTTTTGCATTTTTTTTACCAATGACATTGTATTCTACCTATTCCTTTGTAGCTCTCTTTTTCTAGTTAAAAATTCCATAGAAAAGTTCCCACATGCAGGCCAAATCTGGCTACCCCCTTCCTTTATGTACCATCTCTGGCTGTTTCCAAAGTTTGCTTATACAGTATATGATATCACCATTTTCCTAAAGCTGGGTATTACGTTGGTCTCAGATTCTGCAGCTGAAACAGTGCTACATTAACATTTGGTTCTGGCCGCTTTGCGCAGACAACACTATTTCTCCAGGGTCAAAACCAAGAAAAGAACTTTCTGAGACAATGTGCACCTATTTAAGTACAGTAGATATCACTCTATTTTCCTATCTTACTCTGTGGAGAAAAATGTAATTCAAATTTATCTACAAGGGCACAAGCAAAACCTGAAAGCTGCAAGCGTCAGGGTCACTTCCACCCACCTGATACGTCACTGGTCCGATTGTTTAGACAGTAGCAGTAGCGTGTGGGGAATTTGGCTGGGTCCACAGTCTTCAGGTTAGAAACTGCGAAGAGGAAGGATTCCCACAGCAACAGGGACATGGCCCTGCCGGCCCATCACTCACCATTATCGCCTCTAAAAAGAGCCTGGCAGCACTTACTGTTGTAAATGGCCACAGAAAACTTGTGGAAGGCAAAGGAACTGTAGGAGGTGATGCTCAGCAAGGAGAAGAACCTCTTGCTGTCTGCCAAAGACATCAAGATACAGAAACAGACTTATGCTTACTAGCAATAATAAGTAAATGATCATAGGAATCAGTAAACAGAAATTAATAATACAATGAACAAATAATAAAAATAAATAACAAAACTAAACAATCAAAACTGAAAACAATAAACAGAATCAAATAAAAGCAAACCAAAAAATGCAAAAGCACATGTTGCTTGGCTGTATTTCCTGATCTGTTCTTAAGCTCTCTCACAATGCAGTTAGGGTTAGAAATGCCTCCAGACGTGCCATGTGTGGACTGCAGCTTGCTTGCAAAGTGCTGGCAGACCCCCTACATCATCTCATCAATGTTTTAATCTCATCAGTGTTAGGAAGGACAGCACGTCCTGCCTCTGAACACAAGGAAGCTGGGACAAAGAGACGTGACGGGTCCAGGTCACACAGAGTCCAGAAGGGAAGCTGGTACAAGACAAAGATGGGCCTAGAGTGTACTTTTAAAAGAGGGCTACCTTTTAAAGCTCTCCTCAGCATTCTGTTCACCAGCTCTGTCAGGTTAAGTGCTGACAGATCAAGTGACCTTGCAGGCAGTTCTGAAAGAGATTGGAAGATAATGTCACTAGAAGGCTTTCCTGGGCAACAGAGAAAGTGCCTCATTTCCAATGTTCAGGCAGATGGGCCCCTTCTGTGACATTTACTGAAACGCTCCCAGTGCAGGGCTCAAGGGGTTCGGAGATGAGGCAGTTCCTGTCTTCAGGATGTGACAGCCAGTGGCATACTTCACAATGGGTTAGAGTAGATACAAGTCTGGGTAAAGTACAAAGACCATTTGATTTTAGTGACTTGCTATCTGTGCATTTGGAGGGAATGGAAATTGGTGGGAAATACTTGCATGTAATGGGAAGCCCAGGGAAATCACATGGATTTTCAACGGCACGGTATTGGAAGGAACTACTGTCCAGTAGACCCTGGCTGGACATTGGCATCACCCAGGAAGATTGCTTTGTCTAATTCAGCAGTCACAGGGCTTGGGCTCCATCCTCAGAGGCCCAGACTTAAGAGCTCTGGGATGTGGCCCAGGCATTAGTACCCAAATCAATCAATCCCAGGTGCTGGCAGTGTACCACCAAGTGCAGAGATGCTGCTCCACTAAAACCATCCTTCCCCCAGTGATTGATTCCCCGAAGACTGGAAAATAATAGCTGACAAGGTAGAAATACAGGTTGATGTTCCCTCCTCTATATTTTTACAAATGGTCTTTTTCAACTCTTATGTAACATTCTGATGGTTGTGGGGAAAAAGCAATCTGAAGATTGGAGATTTGCTGCTCCCTCACTCTGGGGATTAGGATGGAGGTCCAGGCAAGTGGAGAATTTGTTGGCAGCCCAGGCCACCTGTAGGGCAGTGGGACAGGGTTGGGGAGACTTACCTGTGGTATCAAGAAATGCCATCCCCTGTTCCTTCTCTTCTCCTCCAAAGCCAGACACTGGGGAGAGAAAGGCTTCAGGAGAGGAATGAGAGCTTTCAGCTCCAGCCGCACGGTGCTGGGGAAGGCTCAGGGTCCTCTACTGCAGCGGCCCCCAGGCTTGGGGAAGGGGAAACTGTGAAAAACAGATCCCAGGAATCTTGCTCCCCTGATATTCTAGTCTCCTTGAGCTGGGCAAGACCTAGAAATCCATGTTTTAATAAATAGGCAAGGTGATTTTGATGTAGGGGTGCTACCCTACCCCATCTCTTCACTAGGTAGTGAAACTGAGGCTCAGAGAGGAAAGAAAATTTGCCTGATTTTCACAAGTGAGCCCTGGTAATGAAGGGGCCAGAACCTCCTTCCTAGAGCCACAGAGCAGTGGCTTTTCCAAAATATCAGGTCCTTTGCCCACTTGGCAAAGTTCACACTATCAAAGAAGAAAACGTCAAAGGAAAGTTGAAATGTCAGAGGCACTCATTCGACCTTTATTCATTCAACAAATACTCACAGAGGGCCAAGCAGTGCTTGGGGGTTGGGTATAAAGAGGTCCAGGAAAGGACTGGGTCTCCACCTGCATGGAGCTCCCTGCAGTCCCTCGGGCAGGAGGAGGGAGATTCATGTGTCAACAAGGAACAGCAGGTTCCTGTGAGCGCCTCCATCAGGGCACGCGATCTGGTGTAAGGGGTGGAGGAAGCCTCCCTGCGGCAGTGACTTAAAGCTGAGACTGAAAGATCAGCTGTTTTCGATTAGATGCCTTTTGATCGTACCTCATCTGCTTCTAACATTGTTGCAATGATTATTTTTCATATAGTATTTGCCACCTTCCAATGCAGAAGGTGCCCTGTGGCCCTTTATAGACAGAAAAAAAAAGGACATGGAGGCTGAAAAATATGTCCTAATGTATTTCTGTTAGATATATTTTGTCCTCAGGAGGTGACAGCCAGTGGCATATATCGTGACAAGTTAGAGTAGATACAAACCTGGGTGGGGCACAAGGGACACTGATTTTAGTGATATTTCATCTCTGCATTTGGAGACAGTAGAGACTGGTGGGAAATAGATATATCTAATAAATTGTATATATTTTGCTAGATATAGCCCTACATATTCTAAACTATATGAAGATTAAAACATTAATTATTACAACATTACAGAGTATATCAGAATTTAAGGCCGGTCTAGTTACCTGTTGCACCAAGGAAAGCCACATCTTTTTCTTTCTTAACATCTTTATTTCCGGACACTAAAATAAAAGTTCTCATGAATAAAATGGTATCATGGAAGCACAGCTTCACACAATTTATAACATCCTTGAAAATCATATAGTGTCCAACACTCCCTTTGAAGGACAAGGAACCGAGGTCCAGGAAAATGAGGTGACATACCTCCATCCCACACTGGGCTAGTGGCCCTGTTTCCCCCTCTCTCCGGTCCCTGGCAACTGCCTTTTTCTCTCTGCTTCTATGAGCCTGACTATTTTTTAGATTCCTCATGTAAGTGGCTCATGCAGTGTCTGTCCTTCTGTGCCTTGTGTATGTCACCTTAGCACAGCGTCTTTCAGGTTCATTTATGTTGTTGCACATGGCAAGATTATCTCCTTTTTTAAGGCTGAATTACACTCCATTGTATGTATTTACCACATTTTTTTTATCCATTCATATACGGACAGACATTTAGGTTGTTCTCTGCTTTTCAAGTACCCTGTTGGAACTTAGGTCCAGTCAACTGTTGCCTGTTTAAGCCAATTTGATCTTTCACCAATCATCAGGCATTTTGGTTAAACATCAGAGCTTTGGGGTTAGAGGTAGGTGGGATCTAATGGATCCCCTTCCCTACAGTATGGCTCCTGGAGACGGCAGGCTATGTTACAACAATAGAAACTCTGAGAGAGACATTAATTTATCTAGCAGGCCAAAAGCTGTCAGACAGCCTGTCCTCTGACTTGGGAGGGTCCTGCTGGCTCCCTTCCCGAGCTCTGAGCAGCTCTCCATGAGTGGTCAGTCTGCTCTAAAACAGCTGCAGTGACATCTGGGGGAACCATCAACTGACCTTACTTATTCCCTGGCCAGGAAAGCAAGTCCTCCATGCAGCTAGGGGCCAGGATCATGCGAGTTCCGGATCTCTAGTCTCTAGGGACGCTCCAGGCTGCTGGGATGGCAGGATTCCTACACCTGTCAAGCCTGGTTTGTGGGCCCTGTGCAATCTCCCTAACCAGGAAACTTTCTCGAGTACCAGTCCTTTCACCAAAGAAACAATAATTCTACCACTTCGTATAATTACAAACCTGTGAGTGAATTTTGGTAACAATATTTGAAGTCTGAACTAAATACCCCTGAAGTATGGACTTTTGAATTGGGTGCTTAACAGAAGCATTTTTCAGATAAATTACCAGACAGATTGTAAAACTATTATTCCTTTTTTTTTTGGATTAAAAGACCACCGTAGTAGTAGTATCTTTAAGAGAAAAGGTATTGGCACTTTTCATACTTATTCAAGTTTAGTATTCTTTCCCCTTTATCCTTTATGATTACTTGTAGAGCAAGAAATGTTCCCATTTAAAGAGGAGATTGGAGGTTCAAATAGGGAATATATTTATTGAAAATTGCCCTGCTTATCCACAAGAAATTGGCACAATTGGTGTCCTCTGGGGAAGGGAAGTGGCTGGCTGGAACAGCATTTTAAGCTTAGGAACTTTGTCCTTTTTGCATTTTGAACCACATGAATGTACTAATTAAAAACAAATAAAATTTAAAAAATAAGGAGTAATCCTCTCCCCTGAAACCCAAAAGCACACAAAAGATTATCCTGCTTGTTTACCAAAAAGTTAGGAACAGAAACCAAGCCCCTGCCTGACTCCTGGGTGTCCTTTATGATGTAATGTATTCACGGTCTTACCACACAGCCAATTTCATACCAGCAGAAAAAAAAAAGAGGTAAAGAAAGACAGATTTATTACAAAGGTGATGATGGCACATAACAATACCCCCATTATGAAATCTCCTATTGCTAATAGATGCCAAAATTTTGTGGATTCAATAAGATCATGACAATCCAGGTGTTCTGTGACCATGAAGCAGTGAACAGCTCATAGGAACTATTACTACAGCTGTTAGATCCTGAGATATGGTACAATTTCCATCATACAGAGAGAAAAGTGAGGCTCAGAGAAGCCAAGGAATTTGCCCGAGTAGAGTGAGCTAGGAGGAGCACCTTCTTATTTACCTGTTGTAGGTAGGAAGGTCATGACCTTTTCCTTCTTGGCTTCTTCTTTAACAGCACACACTAAAATAAAAACTTTTCATCAGAGAAATTATAACCCAGACATGACACCAGAGAGAATTTAATCCAAAGTACTCATTTTAAAGATGATAAAATTGTGATCTGGAATGGTGAAGTGACTTGCTTAAAATCCTACATGTAGTTTGTTCATTCATTCAATCATTTCTTCATGAACTATTTATAGAACAACAATAATAATACTAATGGTTGATAATGTTACTCAGCACCTGGGCTTTAATAAGCATTGTGTGTGTTAGGTGCTAGAGGAACTATGATAAACAATGGATACAAATTCCATCCTTATGGAGCTTACAGTCTACTTGAGAAGGCAGATATAAAGGAAATGAAGATTGAAGGTTATTACCACAATGTTGAATTCTTTGAAGGGCACTTTGAGGGTGTGCAACAGGGAGCCTGATCTATTCTCAGTGATCTGAAAGCTTTCCTGGGGAGGTGATGTTTGTCTGAGATCTGAAGGCTGAATGGTATATGAAGGGATGCAACTGACTGAGGAGTATTCAGTGTATAGAAAACAGCATGTGCCTGGGGTCTGAGATGGTCATAAGTATTACTTTAAAGACCTGAAAGGTCAACAGTGATGGAGTGTAAGAATGAAGGAGGTGGGGGATTGCAGGAATGGTGATGGCACGGTGGGTAGGGCCATGTTAAACAACTTGGGATAGTACCCAAAGATAGGTAGGAAGCCATTGAATAATTTTTTTTTTTTTTTTTGCAGGAGAGAATGAGGGAGGAACTTGGAAAGTGACATAACAAAGCTTATGAAAAGATCGTGCAGACTGGTGGGTGGAGAACAGATCATGGAGAGACAAGAGGAGAAGCAAGGGAAATGGTTTGGAGAGTTCACTTAGTGGTCCAGCAAAGAGAAGACAATGGTTTGGACAAGGACCCTAACAGTGGGGGTGAAGATGATTCTCTTGCATAAATAGGACTCAAACATAAAAAGTCAAGGGACAAAACCAGACATGGGGAATTTATAATTTCTATTTCGATCAAACTCACTTAGGATTCTGGACTGAAACGTTGACCACTGCCATTCTCTAAACACAATGAATACCCAAACTTAGTATATAGAACAGATATTTCTTGAACTTCACCCAAACCCACCTGTGTTCCAAAGGGACAGGACACATGCAAGGCCCATGCACAGCCTCACCAGAGGACCAGGTACCAGGAAGCCCAGCATGTTTGTGAGACTCTGGCCCACCTGGAAGCAAGTAAGCACTTGGAGGAAACACATTGACTTCTTTTTTTTTTAATTTTGCTATCATTAATGTACAACTACATGAGCAACATTATGGTTACTAGACACCCCCCACTATCAAGTCCCCCCCACATACCCCATTACAGTCACTGTTCATCAGCGTAGTAAGATGCTATAGAATCACTACTTGTCTTCTCTGGGAAACACACTGACTTCTTTTTTTGTTGTTTTTGGTTTTTTTTTTTCCTTTTTTTAAAAAATTTATTTTGGTATCATTAATCTACAATTACATGTGCAATATTATGGTTATTAAACTACCCCCTTCATCAGGTCCCCCCCACCAACCCCATTACAGTCACCGTCCATCAGCATAGTGAGATGCTATAGAATCACTACTTGTCTTCTCTGAGTTGTACTGCCCTCCCCGTGCCCCCCCCAACATTACATCTGCTAATCATAATGCCCCCTTTTCCCCCTTATCCCTGCCTTCCCACCCATTTTCCCCAGTCCCTTTCCCTTTGGTAACTATTAGTCCATTCTTGGGTTCTGTGAGTCTGCTGCTGTTTTGTTCGTTCAGTTTTTTTCTTTGTTCTTATACTCCACATATGAGTGAAATCATTTGATACTTGTCTTTTTCGGCTTGGCTTATTTCACTGAGCATAATACCCTCTAGCTGCATCCATGTTTTTGCAAATGGTAGGATTTGTTTTCTTCTTATGGCTGAATAATATTCCATTGTGTATATGTATATGTACCACTTCTTCTTTATCCATTCATCTACTGATGGACACTTAGGTTGCTTCCATTTCTTGGCTATTGTAAATAGTGCTGTGATAAACATAGGGGTGCACCTGTCTTTTTCAAATTGGGCTGTTGCATTCTTAGGGTAAATTCCTAGGAGTGGGATTCCTGGGTCAAATGGTGTTTCTATTTTGAGTTTTTTGAGGAACCTCCTTACTGCTTTCCAGAATGGTTGAACTAATTTGCATTCCCACCAGCAGTGTAGGAGGGTTCCCTTTTCTCCACATCCTTGCCAACATTTGTTGTTGTTTGTGTTTTGGATGTTGGCCATCCTCACTGGTGGGAGATGATATCTCATTGTGGTTTTAATCTACATTTCTCTGATGATTAGGGATGTGGAGCATCTTTTCATGTGCCTGTTGGCCATCTGAATTTCTTTGGAGAAGTGTCTATTCATGTCCTCTGCCCATTTCTTAACTGGCTTATTTGCTTTTTGTTTGTTGAGGTGCATGAGTTCTTTATATATTTTGGGTGTCAACCCCTTATCAGATATGTCATTTATGAATATATTCTCCTATACTGTAGGATGTCTTTTTGTTCTACTGATGGTGTCCTTTGCTGTACAGAAGCTTTTCAGCTTGATATAGTCCCACTTGTTCATTTTTGTTTTGGTTTCCCTTGCCCGGGGAGATATGTTCATGAAGAAGTTGTTCATGTTTATGTCCAAGAGATTTTTGCCTATGTTGTTTTCTAAGGGTTTTATGGTTTCATGACTTACATTCAGGTCTTTGATCCATTTTGAGTTGATTTGTGTGTATGGGGTTAGACAGTAGTCCAGTTTCATCCTCTTACATGTAGCTGTCCAGTTTTTTCCAACACCAGCTGCTGAAGAGGCTGTCATCTAACACATTGACTTCTAACCACATTGATGCAGAATATCCTTGAGAACATTGCATGGGGAGTCATTAGAAATGCAATCCATAAAAGGCTTTGTATATTTAGGATAACTTAGGTTATACTGAGGTAACAAATTAACTCCACAATCTTACTGGCTTAATTCAATAACGAAAGTTGATTTCTTGTTTATAGTCTATCTTCACTGCAAACTGGTGAACTGTGGTCCACACAGTCACTCAGGAACCCTGCTCAATGGAGACCCCTCTGTCTTCTAGCTCTCCTTCTGGTCCCTGGCCTCCCTGCACGCTCGCAGAGATAAGTGTGCTGTGAATAGGCCTCAGGACTAGCCTCAGGGGAAGGTGCAGAACAGATGCTTTCAAATAACAGAATTCACTGTGGCAGTGGGAGGGAGAGAGCTGGAGGGTCAAATGCTTGGCAGGAGTGAAACACTTTTATTTACAGCCCATGCTAGAATTACTCCTGTGACCTGCAATAACTGCAGGAAATCTGGGAATATGGGAGGGAAACTAGTATCTTTTCCATAGGTTTTCTAGCTGTTTAAGTGGGAAATAACTTTCAAACACAGCACCAGTGCTGCTTATAAATAGAAAAATAGTATACAAGTAGATGTGAGTGTTCACACTCTTTCCTTCTCTGCAGAACTGGGCATTTGCTGTGGGCCATTCTCCTGGGCATGAATCAGCACGACAGTTAAAGCTGCAAAGCTGAGACTAATTAGAATAATGGTGAAAAGTTATCGAGGGCTGTGTGTCAGACACAACACAGAAGGCTATCTGATGCATATTATCCCTTAATAACTATAAAATCTCTATGTGTAGGTATTAATGTAAGGCCCATTTAACCTGTCAGCTGTACAGACTTGATGTGAAAAAAGCAGAAACTTGCTATTAGTAGAGCATGGAATAGATCTGGATGGTGAAATGGAAAGAGGGAGAAAAGTCAGGAAAAAATGCACTGGGGAGAGGAAATGTCTCAGGAAGTGGGCAGCCTCACAGTACATTATATTTTGAGAAGGTCTGCTCTTTGTCAGAGATGGAACCATCTTTGCAATTTTCTTGAAAGATCCTAGTAAACATTCAAATTGCTTTTAAATTACCAGTAGATACTTGAGTGGTGTTTATTCTGGATGCTGCCCTGGGCAAAGGGCTGTGTGGGGGGGCAAGAAGCTGGGGCTTTCTCAGAGTTCTCTTACTCTCAGAAATCTGTTGAATCTGTGAATCTCAGTTTTCCTCTGAAAAATGGGGATAAAAGAAACCAGCCCACAGGTCTTTGTGAGGATTTAAGATACTAAATACAAAGCATTTAACCCAGTGTCTGGCACATAGTAGGTGCTTAATACATAAACCAGTCATTGCATGAAGGCTGGTGACCCATGGACAGGTCAGACACGCCCCTCCCCTCAAGCTGTTTAGTAACTTAGAGGTGATAGATATATGACCACCTAATTCACATGTAAGGTCAGCAGGGCTGCATTCTCCACAGAGACATTGAAAGGGAGACCAAAGAGAGAGAGAGACTAGTGAGTCAAGGATTTAGCACTCTACCCAGCAAAGGGGTACTGGGTAGGGGGGTGGGCAGGCAACATGGCGAACTACGTGAGGGCTCCGTCCTCTGGCAGTTCAACTACTGGGCAAGCAGGACATCGCCTCTCTGGGCTTCATGTGTCAAATGGACAAAGTCAGAGCTTTCTTGCAAGTATTTTGTGACGATTCAGTGAAATCCTGAAATACGGCACCCGGTGTAATCTCTGGAGTATGAGAGCTGCTGTGGAATCTGAATTCTTACTTGTTCTCTTATCTTTCTCTCTTTTCTTCTCCTTTTCTTCCTTCTCTGTGTCCATCCTGGGGCCCAGCATCAGCACACCAGAAGCATATGGAGTGAACAGATATAAACTTACGGCAAAAAGTAATTATCCACTTCTGCATAATAGATATGCCTTTCTTTCTATTTTTGACTCCAGCCTTATTGGGTGAACTTCTCTCTTCCGTTTATGAAGAGTGGTAACATTTGTTACTTGAAGACTACAATTTCTATTGATTTTGTTCTTGGAGAAAAAAGCATTTTTCTTTCTGTTGAGTTTTTTGTTTTTTGCCATTGGCCATATCAGCTATGTGTTTCGAGTACGGTTGCCGAGTTTAGCCAATAAAAATACAGGCTACCCAGCTACATTTGAGATACGCCGAATATTTTAAAAATATATCTCATGTAATATTTGGGACTGCCATAGTTTTATTAAAGAGAACTTGCTTTCACCGCAAGCTTGCTGTGGAACTGGCCCTGGGTAGTTGCTCAGCTAATTCTCTGCTGTACTGAACAGAGTCTGCAGATTTCAATACGCAAGCCCAGAACTGTGAGCATCACACTCTCTGGCCTTCAGATAGCTCTTTCTTCTTATTAAAAGCATTTCCCCATTGCTGAGTATCCCATTTAAGCTTCTCCTTTTTCACTCTCAGTCCCATCCAATCCCAGAAAGGAAAAACAAGAATATCAAGAGAGATGGAGGCAGTGTGGAGTGGTTTGTGGGAGCTGGAGTGGCATCCTGTCCACCTTCAAAGCTTACACGAGCAGAACTGGCTGAATTTTGCCTCTCAGCCAAACAAGGAGGTCAGACCTCCTAGGTTTCCCTGTGTGGGCCTAGGACACTGTGGGGCCCTCTAGGGGAGAGGGAGGAGCTGGGTTTAAGGCCAGACAGACTTGCTTTGATTCTTAAGTTGGCCTTTGGCTAGTGCTATCTGGGTCAAGTTCCTTAACCTTCACTCACTCAAAAACACCTGTGGAGTTCATGGCATCATTGTTGTAAGCATGGACCCTGCCCAGCTTTGCTTTCTGGCTCTGCTGTTTGCTGCTGTGCAAGTCAATAACCCTCTCTGTGACTTGGTTTCCTCACCCAAAGCTGTTATGAGGACTAAAACGTGTTATATTTATAAAATACAGTGAACAGTGTCTGGCACAGAGCAAGTGCTGTGTACATGCGTAACAAAAAAAAGTGACAGTACCTAAAAAGCATTGGCACTCTAGGAGAAAGGGACACAGATAACAGTCCCCACATGGATGGAATTACATACTGCAAAGTAATGTTTTACAGCGACCTCATGAGATGTCCAAAAATTTGACCGAAAAATGACTTATTATTTCACTGCACTCCCCATGGCTATTATTGGGTAATTATTCATGAATCATCATTTTTCCTCAGTGACACTGGCAGAAAAGCTAGTCATGTCATGATATGATGATAACAACAGTGCATAACATACTGGATAAGATCCAAATATGCTATCCCACTTTGGCATATGGATTATTTTGAGCTGAAGGTTGTTGAAAATCAACAGGTACAGAAAGAAGCCTTTTCAGAGCTTCCTTTATCTGACTAAGAGCAGAAACTTCTGAGAAATGAAGACTTCCATAAGTTCGCTCTCCCCAGGGAGTTTTATGGCCATGAGGAAGCCAGAAAGTCAGCACCAAGACTGGTCTGCACAAACAAACCCTACCAAATGAACCTTTATCTTCCCTTAGTGTCCCCATGTGCTCACCTTTCACAATTTAGCATCCTAGAAGCTCAAAACGCTTTTCCTTTTCTTGCCATTTCCCCATAAATGTATCCTCCTTCTGTTAAAATAGTTTAAACTGCAGGGTCTGACCACCTCTTTAGGGTTTTCATGTCATTTTTGGGAGGCTCCCCTTAAGTATATGACATAATCCTTTTTTCCTGTTAATCTGTCATTTGTCAGCTCAATTTGCAATGCCCTGGTCACTGAACCTAAGAGGGTAGAGGAAACAGTTTTTTTCTTCTCCAACAGTATAATTTATTGAGCCTCCACTTGTGGCATCATCTCTGTTGTTTTTCCTTCTCAAGCATCGCATGAGAGAGACACTGATATTTCAATTACATATGAGAAAGACTCAGGGATCAGAGACAGAATCCCTGCTCATGGTCACACAGCAACTAAGTGGGAGAACTGGGATTTAAATTATGGTTTCTCAGATACAAAAGCTTGTTTCCTTTTTTGCCTCATTCCTCTCTACTTCCCTGCCCTCCAAGATATGATCCCAGAGTGCCGCAAAGGGGTCTGATGTTGGAAACAACCAGATTGATGGGTCTGGGCAGAAGGGGTTAGAAATGCGGTCACACTTCCCAGGAGAAGGACTGACAATGCTGTTGTGACTGATGAGCCCAAGGGTTTATGAAATGAATTCACAATATGTCTGTGCTCTGGTGGCAATTGCCCTGGAGCCGGAAAATGTGATAGGTAAGAACAAAGCGGCTGGAGCCTTAATTAAATGTTGTGTTATTTCCAATTAGCAAGGAGCACAGATCAACCAAGGTTAGTTTAGCTGCCAAGCAGACCTACCTTTCTAACCATACTTGGCAGCCAAAAGATGCCCAATCGGATACAGAATAATTACAATGCTCAGTGGAGGGGTGAAAACTAACAGTGAAGTCCCATCTCATTTGGGCCAACCCCAGTGAGAGCTACATGTTCACAAGGCATTATGATGGTTCAGCTAGGCATCAACTTCCTCTTCCAGGGAGGACCCTGGGGCTTGGGGAGGACGCACAACTTGCCCAAGTCCAGGTCCCTAAACTGGTGAGTGGCAGCCCTGGGCTTCATACTGAGGCGTCAGCTCCACAGTTTGGAAGAGACACTGCAAGATTCTGCCTTTGCAAAAATGGTTAATGCAGAAAAAGAAGTGAAGAATCTAATATTCATTGGCATCGGATGTACCAGGAATTTTGCTTATGGTAATCCACTAGGGCTCCAAGTCACCCTTTTAAAATTGTTATTAGCCTTATTTTACAGTTTGAGGAAACCAAGGCTCAGACAAGTAGCTGGCCCAAGGGAACAGAGCTGAAGAGTCAGGACTAGAACCCCAGCTGTTTGAGGAGGGTTTGGTTGGGCACGACCATTGGCCACTGAGAAAGTGTAATTTTCATAACTAGTGTCTTACTGCCAGCCATTTTTTAGGACATCCTTTTATCCTCATTCTAATTCTTTGGATTAAAGATTGTGTTTCCTTTATCAGAGATGTGTGGACCAGCCATCCTCCCAGAGGATGATGGCATTAAGATTCTAATCAATAGCTTAAGGGGAAAAAAGGAAAGAAACCCACTATGATCAAGGGGTGGAGTCTTATAGGGGAATGTAGATCCTCGATGATAGAAACTCCTCTCCTATGGTTCAGCTACTGGGAGCTCAGAATTTGGGAATCAGTAAGATATATTCCTTATCAGGCTTCAAGCTTTGGGAGAAGGAACCAAAGGGTTTAAAGATATCTATCGTATATGACTCACCTGTCTTCAGGCAGGATAAGTGACTTCAGAGAATTTAAGTAGCCAGAAAGATTAACAGCTAAAGCAGAGCTGTGGGGTTTATATGAGTTCTTAGCGAAAGACAGAGGATGGAGGTGGGGAAAGGCTTAATAACTTTGCTTTAAATCCTCCAGGAAAAAAAAAAAAGAATAATCCTACCAAGAACTCAGCAGTGAAACAGGATCAACTCCATCAGAGAAAAATGCCTTTGCTAATGGACTGAATACAATCTGTGAGCAGAACGACAATGGACTGATTGAGCGTGGGATGGGAAACCTCTTCTGACAGTAATTACGTGTATTGAAGGAGCAGAACAGGATCACTAGGTGATGATTTTCCCCTTCCTGCTGTAAAGGTCTGTGAGCCAAGCATGGGCCCGTGGACGTCTTCTGAAGAAATGGCGAGGCACTGCCTGTCACTTATACAGGCGCCCAGAGCAGGTAGGCAAGCCTGGCCCTGCTGCCTGTTTTCATAAGGCGTAAGATGGTTTTAAGTATTTAAATGGTTGGGAAAAAAAAATTTTTTTAAGAGTATTTCGTGACATGAAACAGTGACATGAAATTCAAATTTCAGCATCCACAAATAAAGTTTTATTGAAACTGTGAGGGAGAGTTCGGTTCGGTGATGTAGGGGAGTCCGAGGACAAAGTGAGGAAGGAATTCATTAAAGTAAGAGCGTTAGGGAATGACAGAATAGAATAATAAAGGAAGTTCATCGAACAGCTGTTTAACACGGGGCACGACCCCTGCTAACTCCTTAAGCCAGGGTCACCTGGCATCCAGCGTCTGCTTGGATCTGTACCGCGTGGGAACTGAGTCCCTACCACCCCCAGGGGTTGGGGGAGCCGCAGGGCATTGGATGCAGTGACGTAGTGTTCTGCGAACTGCCTATAGATAAAGAAGGGAGACTTTCAGGCAGGTTACTGAAGAGCATTACTGTAAACGGCAGTTTCCGGTCACCTAGGCGACGGTAATTTGCAAGCCCAGGTTTGAGCTCTCAGCAGCCCCTCCTTACTTGTCTGAGACAGGATAGAGTGAAGGTTAAAGCCAGAATTCGGAGGATTAGAATGACAAAGCAAAGTAATAAAACACTGCTGGAAAGGCGCAGAGGCAATGCGTTTAAGTGAGAAGTTTATTTAAGGAGAAAGGAGCACGCCTGGAGAAAGGGGAGTGTGGGCTGCCCGAGAGAAGAGGCACCCTTGAAAGCCTGGGAAAAGATGAAAAGGATACGCACCTAGAAAGTGCGGGCGAATCCAGAGAGAGAAACGCCCCCTGAAAGGTTGAAAAGAGAGTTTAAAGTTCAAAGGTTACGCACTTGGAAAGTGAGGGCGACCTCAGAGAGAGGAGCGCCCCGACAGGCTGGGGTTCCCCCTTCTAAGGATTCTTTAGGAATGTGACTAAGGGCTGGGGGTGCAGACTTGTTAAGAGGTTCCTGAATACTTAGAATTAACTTAACACAAGGAACTTCCTGCTCTGATTTCTCCCTGGGATACCGGCGTCTTGGTCTGGGAGCAGATCAAACAGGCTGCCTGCCCAGCTCCCAAGGTGGGCTGAGTTATTGTCTGTTTGCTCAGGAGTAAGTTAAGAATCTTACATTTTTAACTTCCTGGGTATTAAAATACAGTCTTTAAGATGGAATCCTTCCTGTCTTTCACTGTTGTTTATGGCTGGGCCTGCATGCTAAATTAGTTGCCTAGGTTACAAACTACTTAATAAGGGCCGGAAGGGAAAAAAAACAGCATATAGGTAAAGGTAAAAAAGTAAGCTGGGCCTGCAGGATTAACACAATAAAGACATGGGCATGCCGAGGTACCTTCCTTTATCTGGGAAATAGTCAAACATTCCAGGCCAAGTTGCTCTTGGCTTTTTGAGCTTTAATTGATTACTTTTGGGTCTTTTTTCCCTTTTCCATCCCGCTCATATCTATTTTCCTGCCTCACAGAACGCTGCCATGTTTCATTCACGCGCTATTCAGGCTGTGTTTGTACTTCAACGGCAGAGCTGAGTAGTTGCGACAGAGACCTTCCGACCCACAAAGCCTGAAATGTTTACATCTGGCCCTTTACAGAAAAAGTTTGCCCTGGCTTAGAAACACCTGCAAGGTAAGAGTCTTTCTTTTTGTACCACCCAAGCTCAAGGTTGATCTTCCTTTCCTGGGCTGCTGGAATTCCTGCCAACTTGTCATCCGGAGGCACCCTTGCTGGCTTCCCTGAATGAATTTCCCTTATATCAGCCATAGACATCTTTTTATAAACAACTTTCTTGAGGTACTATTTACATACTATCAAATTCAACCATTTTAAGTGCACAATTCAATGACTTTTAGTAAATTTAACAAATTGCATGGGCATGACCACCACTTAGTTTTAGGACATCTCTGTCATCTTAGTAAGATTCTTTGTGCCCCCTTCTAGAGTTACCCCTCCCACTGCCACCCCAGCCCCAGGCACCCATCTACCTATGTTGTCTATAAAGTTGCCTTTTCTGGACATTTCCTATAAATAGAATCATACAATATGTGATCAGAGAAATCTTTTTAAATCATGATTCACAGCACTACCTTGCTTAAAGCTGTCCCAGTGCTTTCCCCAGCCCCTGGAATAAAATTCCAGCTCCATACCCTGACCCTGCAGGACTCACAAGTTGCCCTCCTAAGCCTCTAGCCACATCTCATCCTGTTTTTCCCCTGTTCATGGCCCAGGAATGACAGCCCAGTCACACTGCACTGGCTGGAAGGTGATTTTTGCAGTGCCTCTGGTTGGTATGCTCTTCCCCAGCCTTCTCTAATGACTGGCTCCTTCCTAGCTTTAGTTATCAATGTAAATATTGCCCAAATAGGTGCCTCCCTCAAAGATGCTCTTGTAATTACTCTGACCATGATTATAAACATTAATTATTGTGTTTATTCATTGGCATGATTCTCTACAGTCTGTGTCCCTGCCAAAGATGTCACATCCAGGAGATCCTAGGCCTCCCGTGCCATATTCACCACCATGTTCCAGGATTTAGTGCAATTCTTGACATAAAGGTGTATTGACTGAATGAATAAGTCAATTATTATTCAGCTAGGCCTTTGATAACTTCTCCTAATTGATCTTTCTCCTCTTTAATCTATTCTCTACATTTCTGCCCATAGAAATATAATGCAGATTACGTATTTAATTTTAAATCTTCTGGTAGCCACATTTAAAAAGTTAAAGAATCAGGTGAAATTAATTTCAAGAATGTATTTTAGTTAACACATTGTACCTGAAGTATTACCTCAACACGTAATCATTTTTAAAAATTAGTGATATTTTCCTTTTTGGGCGGCACTAAACTTTCAAAAGCTCGTGTGTAGTTCACACTTACAGCACATCTCAATTCACATTAGTCGTATTTCAAATGCGCGATAGCCACCCACGGCAGGTGGTCACCACACTGGATAATGACACTGCAGAAAAATCAGAATGGTTTTCCCAGACCTAGAAAGACCATGTCACTCCCCCTTCAATGGCTCCTCGCTCCCTCTCAGATGAGGGCCAGGTGCATCAGCCTGACCCATGCCATGTTCTCCATGGTCACACTGGCCCCCTCCCTACCCTGTCATTTGCTGCCTTAACCCCACGCTTTCTGCTCCGTCACCAGCATGCTGCCCAGCGCTCCTCCTACTCAAGCCATGGTATTGCCGCTCAGCCTCCCCAGGCCTTTCCTTGGGCTTTCCTCTCACAGGAAGTCCATGAGCAAGGGAAAGAGTGGCATGAGATGTTCCTACAGAATTAGGGAGCAGCTCTGTGGCTAAGGGAAGGAATTGCGGTTTCATTTGGTGCTGGAAAAAGCTGTGGGAGGGTTTTAGTAAAGGAGACTCATGATCAAATTCACGCTTTAAAAAGATCTCTCTTGTTGCATTAAAAGAAAGCCACAGGCCCAAGAGCAAGTCCCTCATGCTGCGTGGGGCCACCATGCGGGGGGTTATTGCCCAGCCTACTGGCAGGTTCAGCCTCCTCCAGAAATGTGGTCCGAACCGTCAACTGGGAATTTCTGGTCAGCACCAGCAAGGTGATCTGTTAAGACCCCCTGTTCTTCCCTCTAAAGGAGGTTGGCCTTGGCTAAAATGGTCCCTTATCATCTTTTGCTAATAATGTCTTGCCCACCCTCCTGCCTATAAGAACCTTCCATTTTGTACAGTCCTCAGAGCATCTCTGTGCTTGCTAGGGGGGGATGCTGCCGATTCATGAATGGCTTAAGGAAGCCAATTAGAGCTTCAGATTTACTCGGTTTTGTTTTTTTAACACTTGTTATCTGCTCCCTTCATCTACCCACACCCTAAACTTCCCCACATCCTTTTTATTCTAATCTCCGACATCCCCTTCACCAGGAAGCCTTCTCTGATATGCTCCTATCTCATTAAGGTATTACATTTGGCTTTGTCTGATTGTGCTGTATGGGGATGATCCCTGCTCATCTGTCTCCCTCAGGAGGCTTGTGTCCCCCAGGGTGAGTCCCCACGTTCCTCAAGCATCCTGCATCCCCCGCACCTGCCAAGGAGTCTGACAGAGGTGGGATAGTCAGCGTAGGTTTGACAACTGAGTGAAGGAATGTTTGTTTTCTGCTCTTGATTCTTCATCTGGTTTCCAGAGGATTTGTATTAATAGCTGTTCTATATTCTGGGCCTACTGGCTTATTTATTACTGTACCTTAATTAGTCAGCATCTCAAGTGATTCTTAGAATGTCAAAGCTGGAACAGACTCATTGTTTTTTTCTTTCCCCATTAATCTTCACTGAGCTCAGGCACTGAGGTGTTGAGCTCAGCCCTGTGGATAACAGTGGACAGTTTTGGGTCCTGGCCCCCAAAGAAGCTCACTGCCTAGAGTGTCATCAGGGATACATGCATAGGCGTGTGGCAGTACCATGGGGCAACCACACCCATCTAAAATAAGTCGAGGAAAACTTCCTGAAGGGGCAGGATTTTAAAATGAGACATGCAGGACAGATATTTCAGAGCTAAGGAGTGGGTTAGAGCGATGAATTTCAAACATTTCGGGGTATTATAATCTTCTAGGGCGCTTGTTAAAACCCAGATTGCTGAGCCCTGCCCCAGAGTTTCAGATTCTGATCTGGCTGTGGCCAGGGAATCTGCATTCCTGGAGACTTGTGTTGTAGCAGCCAGAGGCCATAGCCGTGCAAAGGCTTGAAGACTACAGCCCTGGTGCAGGCAGAAAGTGGCAGATGGCAGGTGGCTCAGGCCGGGTGGAACTATGTGGGAGGTGGAGGAAGGGAGAGAGATTGTTGGAGAGGGAGGCAGAGGTCAAACAATGTCCACAGGAGGGTCACTTGTGTGCCAGTCCTGTTCAGGGTGAGCAGCTCTGAATAAGTGGGTCAGGGTCCCTGCCCTCCAGGCCTGTACACTTCAGTACGGGGAGATCAGTTGCCTCCAAGTCACTTTTCTCGTCTCTGAAATGGAGATTGCAACAGTAGCCATCACTGTGGTTTAGCCTGAGGACTGAACAGTCACAGGGAAAGTGCCTACAGCTCCTGGCCCCTGGTGAACTTTTGATGATTGTTATCTGCTACCTGCCTAGAAAGATTACCTTTCTGAACTTTTGGTTGATACCTGTGAACAGGTTGATTCCTTGTGTGCAAACAAGAATACTTCTGGGTGAGGCAGCAGGAACAAAAGGCACAGTCCTGGTTCTGCTTCTGTGACTTGCCAGCTGTGTGGCCTTGGGTAAGCTGCTTAACCTCTCTGAGCAGCTTGACTGTGCAGGCACGAAAAGGCAGATTTTTTTTTTTTTGTACCCTGAGTAGGCAAATTCATAGAGACAGAAAATACAGGGGCTGGGGAGGGGAGAATGGGCAGTTCTTGAATGCATACAGTTTCAGTTTCACAAGGTGAAGAGTTATGGAGATGCACAGGGTAATAGTTGCATAGCATTATGAATGTGTTTAATGCTATGGAACTTAATGCTTAAACTCATCACACTTAGTTGCCTCTACTAGATGCCCCCCATTCCTCTCCTCTCTCTCAAGGCCAATCAGGCATCAAACTGCACCCCATGAGAACTGTGTTCGTCGAGGTCCCCAAGGCTCCCCCACGGCTAACACCACCTCTCACTGCACCTCTCAGTAGCCCTTGGCGCCATCAGCTGATCACACGCTCCTTGAGATGAGGTGTGCCCTTGGCGCCCCCAGCCCCACACTCTCCTGTTTTCTTCAATTTCACTGACTGCTCCCACTCTGTTCTCCTCTGCTGGCCCCTCCCGATCCTGTCCCATGGTTTTTCATGTTATTTATAAGTTATTGAATCAACAGGCAGATAGGTAGGTAGATAATAGATGATAAGTAGAAGATAGATGGAGAAATGATAGATACATAGATAACTAGATAATACAGATATATTTTCAGCCCTAATGTCCTTAGCGCCACACTCAACTACCCACAGGATGTTTCCACTACACGCCTCAGATGCATCTCACGTTTAACATGTAACAAGCCAAATTCATGGGCTTATTGTGAAACCCCCCTCTTCCCTAATCTACTCCCACCTCAATTAATGATACCTTCAGTCTTCCAGGTACTCAGATAAAAAACTTCATACTCATTCTGGATTCAGAGTAAAAGAAAGTGTCTGTAGAATGGCCAGAAGGCCATTCATGGCCTGACCCATGTTACTTCTTTAATATCATATCTTCTTTTCCCTTTGCTAATTCCCCTTGCCCTCCATTGGCCTGAGGCTGACCTGCCCTGAGCCAGAAGAGAAACTGCTGGGAATGTTTTCGTATTTGATGCAGAGGCAGGATATGGGGACGATCAGGCTTTTCTCCAGGGAGACACCTTACACGGCTTCAGTGAGGGGTAGCCACTGGGTCCCAGGTCCACCGGCTGCCCAAGCTCTTTGTTGGAAGCTGACAGCATTAGGAACAATAACTGGTTCCCAGGAGTATCTGGGATGTGAGGCCGTGAATGGGCTGCTGCTTCATTTGTACAGATGGAAAGAGGTTTTCTCAGGGATATAAATTTTACACGCTTTCTCTGCCAGCTGTGCAGCTGCCTGGGACTGGAGGTGGGTAGGATTTATTGTTGCAGAGAAGATGCTCTTCCATAACCGCAAAGTCATCCACAGGCCTTTGTGGCGACACGTGTGGCCCTGGAGCTGAATGATGACCTTCCAGCAGCAGATTGGTTATCTGCCCTGGTTCCTAGAGGCTACAAATACTGTGTTTTTTTACTTAAGGTATTATTGATATACACTCTTATGAAGGTTTCACATGAAAAAACAATGTGGTTACTACATTTACCCATATTATCAAGTCCCCACCCATACCCCAATGCAGTCACTGTCCATCAGCATAGTAAGATGCCACAGATTCACAGTTTGCCTTCTCTGTGCTACACTGTTTTCCCCGTGACCCCCCACACCATGTGTACTAAACATAATACCCCTCAATCCCCTTCTCCCACCCTCCCCACCCGCCCTCCCACACCCCTCCCCTTTGGTAACCACTAGTTCCTTCTTGGAGTCTCTGAGCCTGCTACTATTTTGTTCCTTCAGTTTTGCTTTGTTGTTATACTCGACAAATGAGGGAAATCATTTGGCACTTGTCTTTCTCCACGTGGCTTATTTCACTGAGCATATCCTCCAGCTCCATCCATGTTGTTGCAAATGGCAGGATTTGTTTCCTTCTTATGGCTGAATAGTATTCCATTGTGTATATGTACCACCTCTTCTTTATCCATTCATCTACTGATGGACACTTAGGTTGCTTCCATATCTTGACTATTGTAAAAAGTGCTGCAATAAACATAGGGGTGCATATGTCTTTTTGAATCTGAGAAGTTGTATTCTTTGGGTAAATTCCAAGGAGTGGGATTCCCAGGTCAAATGGTATTTCTATTTTTAGTTTTTTGAGGAACCTCCATATTGCTTTCCACAATGGTTGAACTAGCTTACATTCCCACCTGCAGTGTAGGAGGGTTCCCCTTTCTCCGCATCCTCGCCAGCATTTGTTGTTCTTAGTCTTTTGGATGTTGGCCATCCTTACTGGTGTGAGGTGGTATCTCACTGTGGTTTTAATTTGTATTTCCCTGATGATTAGTGATGTGGAGCATCTTTTCATGTGCCTGTTGGCCATCTGAATTTCTTCTTTGGAGAAGTGTCTGTTCATGTCCTCTGCCCATTTCTTAACTGGCTTATTTGCTTTTTGGGTACAAATACTGTTTTAAAAATGAGCTGTGCCCGTGGCCATCATGAACAGCTTGCCCAGCGGCGTCCGCCTCTGTCCAGGTTAGAGGGTGCATTGTGGCAGCGTGGCTGGGTTTTTGCTGACCTTTGTGTGTGCTGGGGCTTCAGGTGCGCTCAGGTACCAGATGCTGATGCCACTCTAGCCCGTATGCCCTCTGCCTGCCTCTGAGTTCACCTGCACTTGGACAGGTCACAGCTCCCACCTCCAGAGGCCACGTCTCTGCTCCTCTGCCTTAGGGCTTCCACACCTTGGAGCTTGTGCAGGTGTAGTACAGGGAAACCTGAGACAATGGGAGATTTAACACCCAGGGGCTACCCTCAACCAAGGAGGAACAGGGGTCAGCAGGTGAATGCCCCAGATTCCTGTCTCAAGGTGAAACAATTCTTCAGTACACTTCACACGGGTTCTCAGGGGTTCCCGATGCCCAGTTGCCCATAACGACCAGCTCGTTCTTTAGTGGCTTTTCCCCATCCCATTTACACTCTCCCCACTCTCACTTGGGTTTTCTGAGATCACTTTCCAAATATACTACCCGCACCCAACATTTTGTCTCTATTCGTGTGGAAGCCCAAATTAAGGCAGGTGGGCACAGAATGGAGTCAAAAGCTGCCACTCATTGAACATTTGCTGTGTGCTAGATCCTTTGCTAAGTTCTCTACAGAGACCAATCCAGACAGTGACCTTTCCAGGTACATATTTTCCTCCCCATTTTACAGATGATACACCAACGTACAAAAAGGTTAAGTAACTCTCCCGAGGTTTCCCACCCAACTTCCTCTTTTTCATGTGAAAATATGCCTCCCTAATGCACCCCTATGTTTATTGCAGCACTATTTACAATAGCTAAGATATGGAAGCAACCTAAGTGTCCATCAGCAGGTGAATGGATAAAGAAGATGTGGTACTTAGACACAATGAAATACTACTCAGCCATAAGAAAGAAACAAATTCTGCAATTTGCAACAACATGAATGGAGCTGGAGGATATTATGCTCAGTGAAATAAGCCAGGTGAAGAAAGACAAGTACCAAATGATGTCCCTCATTTGTGGAGTACAACAACGAAGCAAAACTGAAGGAATGCACAGACTCCAAGAAGGGACTAGCGGTTACCAAAGGGGAGGGGTGGGGGGGAAGGGAGAAGGGGATTCAGGGTTATCATGACTGGCACACATGGTGTGGGGGGATCATGGGGAAAACAGTGAGTGTAGCACAGAGAAGGCAAATAGTGACTCTGTGGCATCTTACTACACTGATGGACAGTGACTGCAATGGGTATGGGGGGGACACAATAACAGGGGTGAATGTAGTAACCACATTGTTTTTTCATGTGAAACCCTCATAAGAGTGTATATCAATAATACCTTAATAATAAATAAATAAATTAATTAATTTAAAAATATATGCCTCCCTATATGCTGACAAAAGAGAAACAATCTGATAAGAGCCTCACTGACTTCCTCCCCATTGCCTCACAGCCCCCCCGAGTCACCCATTGTCCCTTCCTCCCATGGTCTAGGAGGTGACCTGCTCCAAAGGAAGCCACAGGAGGCGCAGGGGTAGATGGCCTTGGGCTCAAATTGTGACTCTTCCGCTTATCGGTGTCTGACCTGCGGCAGTTCTTTTTATGTTGCTGGGCCTCAATTTCCTCTTCTATAAAGTGGGAGTAATAATGTCTTAAAACTGTAATAATTGGATTATGTTTTTTACTAATCTCTGCACCTCCACAGCTTGTATGGCGGCTAGTTCCGAGGCCGTGCATATCCTGCACCCCTCCTGGCTATGCGCTTCACTTCGGCTTGCTATTCTCTTCTTCCTCTGGCCTTCACTCCATCAATTATGGCTTCTTTCTGGGGTCTTTATCCTCTCCCTCCCAAATGCTTCTTTTCTCATAATTTACAACTATACTCATGTCTTGCCTATCACCCCCTCCTGCAAGCAATAGCTAGCTGTCTTTGTCACTCCATGTTGCTAACGAAGCAAA
The DNA here is from genome assembly GCA_032199065.1 of Smutsia gigantea. Lineage (NCBI taxonomy): Eukaryota > Metazoa > Chordata > Mammalia > Pholidota > Manidae > Smutsia > Smutsia gigantea. Next base: position 87,317 of record JAVSCE010006046.1, on the reverse strand, counting down.
TAACATTCTGTCACATAATCATTGAAATGTCCATTTATTAATAAGTGGTGCAGTATTTGTTTTAAGGTGGAACATAAAAAATCAGGTAAGAATTATTTGCATAATATATATGGAAATCAACCTATTAAAGTTGTTCAAATATTGGACAGAGCCAGAATATAAATTACACATACAGTTTAAAAATTACAGGAAATCATATTATAAAGAGCACTAAAGGCCACTTGTGGAATAGTCGTGTTCCCAGAACGTGAAGAGAGCCTACTCGTAGCATGGAGACAAATTCAGGAAGCAAGGCACGAGAATTCTATGCCGCAAAAGGGGGTTAAAGAAACTACAATTAAAAATCAAATGTAATGGATTTGTGTCACTGGGAACCTCAGTTTGCTCTTCAGAGATCAGTGTTTTCTATCACTGCTACATTAGAAGAGAAAAAGGAGAGAAAATAGCCATATTTCACCAGAAACAATGTAGAGAGAATTATTCTTTTAAAAACAGGAATATTTGACAAATCTGATGTAGTTGGCCTATCTTGCTGCGGTGATTTTCAAGATGGGGCAAAGCCTTCCTCACATCCCCGACAACAGAATCTCTGACACTTGACAAAATGGTGGCTGCCCATCTTGGAGCCTGACCTCCCACCTGGATTCAGCTCCCCCAGGGATTTTGGAGGGTGGAGTTGCTTGCTTTCCTCTTCCTTGGAAAAATATGCAGAAGGGACCAATTACCAAATCAGACTGGCTTCCACTGGGAACCTTGGTATTTTAGGATCAAGAAAGAGAAACACAACTGTTGGGAGCATTTGGCCTCAGAGAATGTTTTTGAAGACTCACCTGTTTCTGCAGGATTTTGAAGCCTGGAAATAAAGGTAAAGGCTAGAGACCAAAATCGATCAGGAGGGACACTTGAACTTGTTTGGTTATAACAATGATAGGACATTCTTGGGGACAAGGAACAAGGGGGTGCTTGTAGGATTGTCTGCAACACACCAGACTCCCAAGACTAAGGGATTCTGATATGAACAAGGTGAATAGTTTATGTGGCATTCTTTTCTGACAGATGGATTGTGAAACCACTCAAAGGACCAGGCAGGACGGGCTGAACAGCCAAAGTGGAGTAGCCAACGCAGAAGTCATGCCCCTGCCAATGGGTCTGCGATTATTCTGCCATAAAGCTGACTGGGCGTAGGAGGGCAAGGCATCGTGCGGGACCACAGGGCATGACTTGAGAGCACTTCCATCGACCTGGGAGGCTTGGTGGGGAGAGGATGAACTTTGGTTACAAACCCAGATCTACCTCTTACAATGAATAACCCCATTTGGCTAGAAGTTTCCCCTCTTGGCTTCAGTTTCCTCATACATAACATGGAGACAGGAATACCTCCCCCATGGGGTTGTGATGAGGATTGCATGAACTCAGGAGAGGGAACTATTATGCTGCATGCAACTTAACACAGAGAGCTTAGGGTAAGGTTTTCTTCCCTTCCCTGACCTCAGTCTTGTGGGCAGAGGGAGAGAAAGGGAACATTGAAAGAAAACATGTTCCTATTTTTTATTACCCTTAGACATCAAATTGCAGTCCATTTGACAAATCTAAGAGGAATGACAAATATATTCCTAAACCCTGGGCCTTTCACTACTTAATAATAAGTTATACTCATGTTAATCTTTATAGAGCTCATTTTTGGCTTATTTCCCCCTGAAACTTATTTTAATCCCAGAACAAGGCTTTTTGGAGGCTAAGAAGACTTAGGTAGAATGACAATCTTTAAAATTACTGGATCCCTTCTTGTTATGCAAGAACTCGACCACCTTTCTTTCTATCTCCTAGGACTTCTGGGTTAGCCTGACTCAGGAGAACTGAACATCCTGCTCTCGGGTTTAACAAGGGCTATCGGTGAGCCCCACCAGATTCTGGCCAGTCTCCCCCAAGCACGACTGCAATGGAAACCAACTGTAGAAATCCTCATTTGAGCCACCAGAAGCCTGTTTGCATCCTAAAATGAACTTCCTCGTTAAATGAACATAAGGTATCTTCAGTTGAATCCTGTCTGTTTCTTTGTAGCTGTTGGTGAAGGCCCTAAAGTGAGTCCTAGTTGTGACCTGGCCAATGTGGGCATTCTCTGAGACTAACCTGGAGGAACCAGGCTGTGCTTGGGTGAGACCCAGAGATCCCAGTGCAGAGGGACGCCTTTAGTAGAACTGACAATTTAGGGTCATAAAGATCACAAAACTAATCACACTCCACTCCCTGGAATCAAACCCATACTTTTTTTTTCAAGGAAAAAACTTTTAAATTGGCTTCTAGATGAGCATACAATGACCTGACATGCCTCTGGAGCTAAGTGAGTCCAAGTGATGGGGCAAAGAGCTGAGTCAGACCAAGCCTGGCAGGACAAGGAAGGGGCCAAGTAGATGTCAGAGGAGTGGAGGAGAGGAGCTTCTTTATTCCCTTTTCTGAGTGCACACAGCAGCAGGAGTTTTTGCTAGGCCTGTCGAAGTCAACAGGATTTGGGGACAAGGAGCATTATCATCTTTCAAGGCATGGGCTCACCAGTCAAATTCCAAAGGTGGGGAGGAGTCCCAACAAATGTATCTGATTTAGCAATTTCTTGAGTGTCCACAAGTTCTGGTTTCTCCTCGGGTGCAACAGCAATACTTTTTCCTTATTTGTTATTTTACTTGTAGTTTTTCACCTTCAACATCTGGACCAGGAGTTAAAAGAGACCTGGGTTCTTGATTCATTCTGCTCCCCAGTTACTCATTCAATCATTGAGTGACTGAGCGGGATCTTCTCTGAGACACTGGTTCCTGATTGAAACAGAGAGGTGGTTGCTCTGGGTGCTCAAGCTCTGTTCTGGCTCTGAGCGGCTAGGAACCTATGAAATCATATCTCCCTGCATCTGCAGCAATACAACAAAATACTAGTCACAATTTTCCTACAGGGATGCCAAAGCTGAGCTTGCTAGAGGCTGGGAACAAATCCCCCTGGGTCGGGTTTGTGGGACCTTAAACTCTTTCTTCTGGAAGTTCTCCGTTCATTGCTAGGGTGTCTGACAGACGTCATGGCATAATTGACTTTCCTCATTGAAATCACTAGGTCCTTCATATTTAATTATTCCTGCCATTTGGCTTTACCTCCTACAAGCCATCCTTTCAGAGAATGGTGCAAAATCTGGTGTTGCATGTCTAACCCGGATACTGGGACCCAACAGTCCTCTCTTCATTCCAATGTCCCTGCTCTTCCTCATTTTGATGGAAAAAGGAATCATTTTTATTTATAGAAATAAACTTATTTAAAGAGCAATTATAAAAGTGCCTGATTTTGTCATGTAATAATTGGGATTGTATCTCCACCACTCTTATCTGAAAAAAAATTTTTTTCAGTGTAAATTTAGAGTTCATAAGTAATACCAAAGACTGAGGCATGGAGTCCACACATATATAAAGAAAGAATATGTATAACAGTCCCCAGTGTATGGCCACTGCTGTTCTTGGGGCATTATATATACCGATTGTCTCATTTGAAAATCAAAACAGGCCAGAAAAGTCAAACACTTTTGAATGTCCTAAAACTCAAATTTTCGTCCACGTCATTTCTACATCCTTCCTAGCTCTTTGACATTTCCATTGCTGGCTTCCAAAACCACTAAAGCCATGCGGATAGCTCGTTTCCTAACATGCTCTAAGCTGGGCACTGGTGAGGTGCCACCTGCCGGTTTGTTTAGAGGACTGTCAGCTCAGTTCTGCATAGGGTGATATCAGTAACCCAAGCACTCTGGGTGCATTTGGATACAAACAAAAGACATAGTCTTTTTTAAAAGTTCATCCTGAAAGAAGCAAGCCTTCAAGGACAACTGAGGCCATAAGACAAATTCCTAAGGATGCCTGGGGTTCAGACAGCAAAGAAAATCCTTGTGGTCCCCACTGCCTTAGAAGAATATTCCCAGAAAACAAAGACCAGCTATGCGGCATCTTCTGGGGGAAGCCTGGGATTCAAGCTTGGCAGCCATGTTCAAAGTGCAGTCAACTTGTTAGACCACTGAAAGCACTGATTCTCTTCCCCCAGAGTTTGATGAGCAGATTCCCACAGGCAGAGTGGTACTTTTCTCTTGAAATAGATGCTGTGTCTCGGCTGGTACCACAAGCCTCTCTTGGAAGTAGCTCAGCTCTTCACCTGACCTCAATCATAGTAGGGACTTGGAGAGGAAGGTTTTTGTTTTTTCCAAGAACCTTCTCAGGTGCTCTAGAACTTCCTTCTTGTACAGCTTATCTGGAGCTATAAAGTCCCAAGCATTGAACCCAAACGCAAGGTCCCCATTCAACCCACTCAGTCTTCCCTGGGCTGATGGGGTCATTAGTGTTTTGATGTGGAATTTTTGCTCTTGTTTTCCTCCAAGTTCAGTCTTACACTGATCCCAAGCCAGGAAAAGCACTCCTGTCTGTATACAGTTGTCTTGAGGGATGAATTCATATACTTTCCATTTCTGGTAGACATAGTTTGAAGGGACCTCCAATAATTGAGGCCACAGATTCCTAGTTTTTTCATGGCAGGAACAGTGGTTTTCTTAATTCTGAATTTCCAGTGCACTGCACAGTGCCCAGCAGATACTGGTGCTTACTCTCGTAAATGAATAAACAAATGAATGCTTTTATTATGCTTTTATTAGAGTGGCACGGAATTATGAGAATGATCTTGACAAATTATGAGTAGATCCTGTTATATAAGGATTTTCTACAAGTAATTATTCTTCAACTTACAGTGTCTAGGAACTGCCTTGCACAAAACAGGCAAGGCATAATGCTTAATTGTTAATTAATTAGCTCATTTTGAACTATAGTATATCTTGGGGTTTTCTAGATATATTTTCATGGAAACTAGTGCTTATAATATCAATTTCACATCTAAGCTCGGTTTACAAAAAAAGTATAGTTGGTGAATAGAATTTTCTCAATTTGATTCTTTTTCTTTTCTTCTCATATTTTTTTTCTTCGATTTTTCATTTTTGCTTGTGTGCTGGTATTTGATAGTCAAACATCACGCTTGATTTCAAGTACTTTCTTCTCAGCCCAACAAGACCACCTTTACGTAACATTTGCAAAGTACTTGGTCTCATTCTGATCCCACTAAAACATTACCTTTTAAAAATCTTCATATATCTTATTGTGACAGATACTGGATACATATAATGGGATCACAGTTTCACTTGAGAAAATTATTCCTACCTTTTCTGATGAAATTGTTACTATTTCATGGGATTCAGTTAAAATTACTACAATTTTCTGGGCAAACTTCAGAACCACTGGTATATCTGAATAGTATAATCTTGGGCCATGTTTGTTGTTAACCAGTTCTGGTGAAGTATTCCACCATGTTGTTCTTTGGTCTGACGGTGTGGAAGCACACAGTCTCTCCCTATAAATTATATTCAGTCCTACACCTTGAATGCTGCTTTATCAGTGCTAACCATGTTGATGATGTTGTCTATGGGCAAGCAACTTGAGCAGGTTTGCCTTGCTTTTCTGGAATTTTCTTTTAAAGAGGCTATCAAAGAATAGTCCAGAAGATCATTTTTCACTTTTTTTTTCTTAGATAGGAAAAAACATCTCTTAAGGGTCTTATCATTTATTCATTCATGAACAATGTATTTTGTTTTTGTCTACACTGGTAATGACATGGCAGCAATCCACACAAACCCAACCTCTGCCATCCTGGCCTTATGATCCAGCAGGAAGCTAGCCTGCCCTCCATGGTTTGGAAAATACTACAAGCTCCAGTACTTGTAAGTTATGAAAAGACACTAAGGCAGTCCTCTGACGTTGGATCCAAGGTAACTCTTTTTAGCTTGAGGATGAGAAAGGCTCATTCTTCCAGCTGCGAACTCTGGTGCGTTCCTGGCAAATCTATTTGTAAGGTACTGAGGCTAGTAGGTTCTTTAAGAATATTAGTCAAGTTAGGAAACAATAATTGGTGCATACATGGAGAGTTTGATTCATTGTCCATTTTTTTTTGTTTCAAATAACTCGTATGCATAAAGAATATGGCAACATAGTAGATGGTAGGTAGTACAAACATTTCTGTGGAAGATTCCAGGAAGCTCAGAATCAAGAACCAAGCCTGTGGGAGGGCACAGAGGCTCTTGGGTCATCAATGGCTGCTTATGGCACTTACAGGCACATTGAAGAGAGCCAAGACGAAGACCAAATGTTGCCCACCCCTTGCCCTTCAGACTGCGGGAAGGTCAAATGGCACCTAGAGTAGAGGCAGTTTCAACTCTGTGTGTGATCTTTCTTATGTATGTCCTGCCTCAGACTTGAAGGTCAATACCCATCTGCTCCCAAGACTCTCCATGTAAAACTCCTTTTCTACCTCTCACAACGCCTGCCCTTGGCCAGAGACTTCAGGCTTTGGTTGTACGTTCCTAAAGTCCGGGGCCAAACCTTCCTTAATACTGTGCTCTGAACCTTTTGCACACTACCTGTTGACATGTGTGGTGGAAGAAATCAGTCTCTGAGAAAGTAGTTCCTCTCTCCAACATACCACATTAGGTAATGACAAGCCCATCAGGCTGCCTCAGCTACAATGGCTCTTGACGAGACAAAACTGTGAGGGAGAACAGCAGTGGCATTTGCATGGAGATACGCGTTTAGGCCATGTCGATCAGCTCGATGGTCACCGTGGCAACCATCTAGAGCCAGTGCTTGGATATATGAGAAGAGTAAGACAGTAATACTGCAGTGTAGTCCTTTAGCTAATTCAGCTAAGCCTAAGAGAAACCTTTTCCAGCAGTGTTTCAAAGAGTAATGACATCTCCCAAGAGGCCACAGGATGGCTTGTGCTTAGTATTAGTTCTTATACAGTAGGGCAGTGTTTTCCAGGTTGTCTGACTACACTTCAGCTAATCTTATGGCTACATGTGGTTTAAAAAATCTGGAGGAGTAACATTGGATGGTTCTGGAAACTTTGCCCATCTGTATATTAGTATATGTTACAGCTTGTTTGTATTTTTTTTTTTCTGGATCCAAAATGCAATGCATATAGTGACCATGTTTTGCAATAAAAGCAGACAGCCCTGTCTTACTGGATAAGTTGTGTCATGAGTGCTTTTCACACAATACAGACCGTTGTCTTGGCACGACTTCCGGGTCCCATTGTGTAAACGGCAGAGTGGTGTGATAGGAAGAGACCAGAGCATGGAGCCAGTCAGCTGACGGGGCTTTGAGTCCCAGCTCTCTGGGGGACAATGGAGTGACCCTGGGCATATCTCTCTACCTGAGCCCCAGGTTTCTCATTTTCATGAAGGACTTGGATCAGATAATTATTCCTGTGCTCATTTGACTCTAATTTCAATTTGATGACTAATCTGTACAAGTACCATGGGGAGGAATGTGAGTTGGAACTGCACTTTGAAGGCACTGAACTTAGCTCCTGCACAGAGGGACACCCCACTTATGTAAATTTAATTGTCTTTGGCTACATAAATTGGGAACTGTTTTAACTTGTGTATGTTTTCTTGCCACCAATTCTTAACTCATTTGAAATGCTGCACTTCAGGTTACCACTACCTTTTACAGATGAGGAAACTGAGGCATGATACTAGACAATGGCAGGCCAAAGGAAGTCCCTTTGAGAGCTTTTAGATAGCTTTGTCACTTTTTCCTTAATAAAATAAATGTTAAAATTCTTGGTTTTGGATATGCAATGATATTCTTGTTCCTTTCTTAATGTTTTAGCTCAGGAGGCAACCTCATTGATACAATGCCTTTTTGTTGAGAAAATTATTTGCTTGCTTTAGAAAACAGTTCATCGCTGGACTGTTTTATACAAAGGGGCAGTGATTCAAGAAATAAACTACTTTCCTTGCTTACCAAACCCAAAACCAAACCAGCCAACCAAATAAATAGCACAGCTCATCAGTAACTTCTTCCTATACTGGTCCAATCATGATTAAAAGTAAGAACAGCAGATAAATGTGTATCCTAGACGAGATTAGCGGTACCACTTATATAGTGTAAAGTCATGCAAACCATGCTGAAAGGAAGCGGCTTCATTGTGGTGACGTGGGGAGGAAAAGGCCATGACAAGCCCCTGCCTGGGTGGGGGGCCACCACGCACATGCATGCGTTTGATGCAGCCGTTGGTGATCTCACTGGTGAGCGTTGGGCGTGAGAGCAAGTGAGCTATACAAAGTCTGTCTACATTCCAGGAGGAGTCAGCCCATGAGCCTTCTTAAATGGGCTTGTTGGGAGGGGTCCATATCGAGTCAGAAATCCCGTCCCCAGTGGATGACAGAGGCATGGAGCCACTAGGCGTGAAGGGGTCTGTGTCCGTGTCTGTCTCACCCTCGGCAAGGTAACGTTTCTCCCTCATCCAGCTTGAGCCCCCGCTTGGGCCAAACATGTAATCATCTCTGTCTTGGGAGATGCTGAAGCCACTTGGAGACCGTTCCAGCTCCTCGTGGTTGACCGACATCAGGGACAGGGGCGTGTCGCTGTCCCGCGTGACGCTGCGTCTCTGCCGGGGGGAGACCTGGTCCAAGTAGGGGCCGTGCAGTTCAGCCTGGGAGTGGTGGCCCACTTGGCAGTCTGCAAGTGTCAAGATAGGGAGGACAGTGGGCCGTTCTGCGTGCGTTGCTGCCGAAGAGGAATGAGTTGCTTGAATCTTTCCAGAACTGGGTCCTCTTTGGGGCAGGTTTGCTGGGTCGTGGGCAAAAAACCCATAGGGGCCATCTTTGTCGATGGGCAGCTGGTGGAAGCTGTAGGGCAGCTCGTGGGGGCCTGCCTCGGAGTAGCTGCAGATGATGGTTTTCAAGCCAGAACCCTGGTCATCCTCCTCCACCTCGGTGGGCACGGAGGTGCCCTTGGTAGGGTGGGCATCTGTGACGCCCACCTGCAGCCTCTCCATGTGCTGCATGTGCATGTCCACGAGGAAGTCCAGTTTCTTCCCCATGTCGTTGACCTGGAAAATACAAGGAACTGGCAGTCATGGCCTCCCCTGCGGGTGGGGTAGCTGTCAGTGGTCAGGAGGGAATACTTACTGTCGCACTTACTTTTCAGAAAGGAGAAGGGGTCCTGCCAACTCATAATATTAAGAACAGCTAATGATTTTGTGCTTCTAAATATTGAGCCCTGCACATGTTTTAGTGCTCATCTAGCAACCTACACAAGGCTTTCTGGAAAGCAAAGGCTGGAAGCAGAGAAATGGTTTGAGGACCAGTTTCACCTGAGCAGGAGGTGGCCTTTCTGCTGCTGTCTGGGTCAATGAGTGGGAGTTCTCGACTCGCAAACATTCCCTTGGACAGAAGCATGCGAACTGTTAAGAGTCCATTTCTACTCCATGGCGATGTAAGCCCGAAAAACACAAGGGCGGTGGTTAGCAAGAATTGAGCGTGTCAGAACTGAAGACCCCACCTAGGGGCTTTGGAGGCCGATGGAAGCTACACTCAGATAAGCTACATCTGCTCTTACCTACAAAACTTCGAACTTAATCTTTGTGAGTGCGTATACACAGGTGTGCATGCACTGCGTGTGACATTCTCTGACAATTCATAGCTTGCCAGGCAACAGTGTGGGCAGGTGTATCATCCCCCCGCACAGATGAGGAGACAAAGCATATACCAGGTAATGGCTGAGATGGTATCCAAGCCTTAAAAGTTGCTAATACTTAGAGCAGTTACTAAGTATCTGACTCTGTTTTATGTACTTTAAAGATAGCAACTCTTCATTGTCACAACATCCCTGTGAGATGAATTACTGTTATTCTCTCTACGTTACAGGTGAGGCACAGAGAGATGAAGTAACTTGTCAAAGGTTACAGAGCTGGTAAATGGAAGTAGCTGAGATTATAAATTAAAATTTGAAAATGAAAAATAATACTCTTGATATACCAAGAAAGAAGCATCATTCAAATTTGTTCTTGCCTCTCCTGCACCAGATCCAATTTTGGGGTTATGAATAAAATTAAAGGATTGATAGGAATCCTAAAGGAAACTGATGATACCATTTATCTACTGTGAAGTCAGATGAGCTTTGTGATCATAGAGGCCGCTTTACTGTGGAAATGGGAGGTGAGCTGCCCGGGCTGTTGTGAGTGGGCAGGCTTCTCTTTCTGCCCTGAATGAGCCCACCCATGGCCAGCCCTCCTCCAGGCCTCTTCACATGGGCCACCCACGGCCCTGATCTTTGAGGGCAAGAGGACTAAAGATTCAGGAATGGAAGGAAGAAAACCAAGATTTCTTAAGGAACACCATAATGTGCATAGGAATAGCAGCTACATTTGCTGAACATTTACTGTGTGCCAGCTATTATCTAGGTAATTTACACATATCAACTCACTGAATCCTCACAGCAACCTTATGAGGTATTAAAATCCCCGTTTTATAGATGAGGACACGAAAGCTCAGAACAGTTGATTAGAATTGAGGAGCTTGCATGGGACCACCCAGCCAGTAGGTGCTACATCAGGGACTTCCACATCCTTGCTTTGAATGGTAGATACTCAAGTATGTTCTCTCCCTATGAAAAAATGGCATTTGAAGAAAAATGTTATACACTTGCTTTTTGGTGAGAGAAAGGCAAGACCTACCTGCCTCTCGACTTTCACGAACTTCCCCATCATGCTTTGGTCTTCCATTTCTGATGTGGACGTTCTGGCTGCGTATGGTTCGTTCCTAGGAAAGAGGCAACGGTTCTCTAAGATCGTTCTGTCTATTTCTGCTTTGCAAGGTTGCTGCAGCTAAGCCGACTACAGTCCCTGGAGCCCTTGTTCCCAGGCTCATGCTTAGAAATCTGGAAGAGGCGCCCTCAACTGGAGGCACATGTGGAGTCAGGAAAGGCCAGCATTTTCCTGCCTTCCACACTGGCCTCTCATGTCTTCCTCCACTGCAGGAAAATTTGAAGCCAAGTATTGGGCTGCTGCTATGATGTTTTGTGTCAAGGCTAACAAACCATCTAACTGTGCCCGGAGTGTTTACTTCCTTTAATTTATATTCCTTTGATTTTCAGTATCAGACTACTGGTTAAGAGTTTCTACTGGGAGTGTGGGGTGGTGTATGGGGTGGACGGTGAGAAAGGGGTTGTCTAAACGCTGAAATTCTATGCAGTGGTTATAAAAGTTTCCTCTGTTCCATTTTGTTAAGAGTGAAAAATAGATGCTGAATCTGGAAAATGATGCAAAAGAGGATACTGTTGGCGATGGGCTGAGAGGTGGGTTGCCTTTGCTCTTTGGCCATGCACAGTTGATGTCTGCCTAAACTCCACTTAGTGTCACTATTGTGATGCTCTATGCAGAAAAGAACCTGCAGGGAGCCTGGCTGTTGCTCACAACTGTAAATGTAAGGCACCCTCTAGGGAATTGATTTTCTCTCTGATAGGCCACTAACTCCTGCCATGTCCCCAGCATGTCTTTGGCTCTGCACAAGAGACCCAGGTGCTAAATCCAGCTCACCATTGCTTCCTTACCCTGAACAAGTTTTAAAACGTTTAAGCCATCTCAAAAATGGGGAATCACGTAAAATCTGGATACCCACTTTTCTTGAAAAATTAGACTTTCTGGAAACAGAGGATCTTTACTCCTAAAATTAGCAACATCCTTGAGATGGACATGTGCTCTGTAGGTGCCCACGGCCCACCACTCCTTGTCCTATCTCCAGGCCCGAGGCTGTAGATTAGCTGCCTTGTGTCAGCACGCTCACGTTCTCGCTTCTGTTATAATAAGGAGCCTTATTACTGTAAGGTGCATAACGGTTCTTAAGCCTGACTTCTTCCACTCATTTTTGTTACCTGCCTTGAGGGCATTTGGGGATAAAGACGTGTAAACACAGACTGTGGACTTTGTCAAGGACTGAGCTTTTGTTCATCGGGACGTACACAAGGAGAACTTTCAAATAACTTTTTGGGGGAGGGCAGAGCACCGCCAGTCACAGTGGGGGGCCTGCCATCTGCTTCCTTCCCCAGCTCTGTCCCTGGAGGAGAATCAATGAACGCAGGGGTGACCACGCAGGAAAACCACCCAGGTGACCAAGGATGCCTCTGGCTCGGCTAACATGAAATGTCCTTTCTGTTCCAATCAACTCTGATTTTGTAGTGAGGAAATCATTATTTTTGTTTTCAATAACCATACAAGGAGAGTCACCCACATGGTCTGAGGAGGCCAGAGGTAAGTCTTTCTACAGAAACCTTTCAAATGGCCACAGACTGGAATAGGCTTCAAACTCTTCATTTTATGTAGGGGTAGGGCTGCTTCACCCAGCCACAAGGGAACCAGGCTGAGATGTGGGGCAGGGGTGCCCCTCAGGCTCTGGGGCCACGCAGCCACCAGTCCACGTGCACGCGCCCCACCTGGGAGATTGCTGGGAGGGGTAGGTGAATGCTACCCCTTTCTGCGACTTCTTATGTTTCGGAGTAGATGGAGGTCCTGGGGTGAAAATCATATCTATTCTGAAAGAGAACACACAATGGGGATTAGGTTACAAAGAGTTTTACATGTAAAGAGAGGAAAGCAATTCCTCAGTTCACTCTAGTCAGAAATGGGTTTGAAATACATGAGAGAAGGGAAAAAAGAGAGGGAAGGGGAAATGGTCGGGGGAGGGAGAGAGAGGGAGAAAGAGACAGAAAAGACAGGCAGAGAGAACTTATTATAATCTCAATATATTGTTGTGGGGTTTTTTTGGTCCAGTAATAACAAGAGCACCTCCACAGCCCAGGGGGGAAGGGGGCAGGGAGGCAGACAGACCACTGAGACAGGGTGAGGGTCACATCTTACTATTTCTTACAGGAAATGTCATCTGTGCTGAGGGCCTATTTGGTCCTCCAGCTCTTTTGTTCCTCTCCAAAACATCTACTAAGGGAATTTTCCCTACTAAACTTAGGCTCTGTTTTTTTGTTTGTTTGTTTCTTTTTTTTTTTAATTTTACCTTAGTATCATTAATATACAATTACATGTGCAACATTATGGATACTAGACTACGCCCATCATCCAGTCCCCACCACATACCCCATTACAGTCACTGTCCATCAGCGTAGTGAGATGCTATAGAGTCACTACTTGTCTTCTCTGTGTTGTACAGCCTTCCCTGTGCCCCCACCCCCCTGCATTATGTCTGCTAATCGTAATGCCCCCTTTTCCCCCTTGTCCCTCCCTTCCCACCCATCCTCCACAGTCCCTTTCTCTTTGGTAACTGTTAGTCCATTCTTGGGTTCTGTGAGTCTGCTGTTGTTTTGTTCCTTCAGTTTTTTTTCTTTGTTCTTATACTCCACATATGAGTGAAATCATTTGATACTTGTCTTTCTCTGCCTGGCTTATTTCACTGAGCATAATACCCTCTAGCTCCATCCATGTTGTTGCAAATGGTAGGATTTGTTTTCTTCTTATGGCTGAATAATATTCCATTCTGTATATGTACCACATCTTCTTTATCCATTCATCTACTGATGGACACTTAGGTTGCTTCCATTTCTTGGCTATTGTAAATAGTGCTGCGATAAACATAGGGGTGCATCTGTCTTTTTCAAACTGGGCTGCTGCATTCTTAGGGTAAATTCCTAGGAGTGGAATTCCTGGGTCAAATGGTGTTTCTATTTTGAGTTTTTTGAGGAACCTCCATACTGCTTTCCACAATGGTTGAACTAATTTGCAGTCCCACCAGCAGTGTAGGAGGGTTCCCTTTTCTCCACATCCTCGCCAACATTTGTTGTTGTTTGTGTTTTGGATGTTGGCCATCCTCACTGGTGTGAGGTGATATCTCATTATGGTTTTAATTTGCATTTCTCTGATGATTAATGATGTGGAGCATCTTTTCATGTGCCTGTTGGCCAACTGAATTTCTTCTTTGGAGAAGTGTCTTCAGCTCTCTGCCAATTTTTTATTGGCTTATTTTTTCTTTTTGTTTGTTGAGGTGCATGAGCTCTTTATATATTTTGGAGGTCAATCCTTTATCGGGTATGTTATTTATGAATATATTCTCCTATACTGTGGCATGCCTTTTTGTTCTACTGATGGTGTCCTTTGCTGTACAGAAGCTTTTCAGCTTGATATAGTCCCACTTGCTCATTTTTGCTTTTGTTTTCCTTGCTTGGGGAGATATGTTCAAAAGAGGTTGCTCATGTTTATGTCCAAGAGATTTTTGCCTATGTTTTTTTCTAAGAGTTTTATGGTTTCATGACTTACATTCAGGTCTTTGATTCATTTTGAATTTACTTTTGTGTATGGGGTTAGACAATGATCCAGTTTCATTCTCTTACATGTAGCTGTCCAGTTTTGCCAACACCAACTGTTGAAGAGGCTGTCATTTCCCCATTGTATATCCATGGCTCCTTTATTGTATATAAATTGACCGTATATGTTTGGGTTAATATCTGGACTCTATTCTGTTCCACTGGTCTGTGGGTCTGTTCTTGTGCCAGTACCAAATTGTCTTGATTACTGTGGCTTTGTAGTAGAGCTTGAAGTTGGGAAGCAAGATCCCCCCTGCTTTATTCTTCCTTCTCAGGGTTGCTTTGGCCATTCGGGGTCTTTTGTGTTTCCATATGAATTTTAGAACTATTTGTTCCAGTTTGTTGAAGAATGCTGTTGGTATTTTGATAGGGATTGTATTGAATCTGTGGATTGCTTTAGGCAGGATGGCCATTTTGAAAATATTTATTCTTTCTAGCCAAGAGCATTGGATGAATTTCCATTTGTTAATGTCCTCTTTAATTTCTCTTAGGAGTGTCTTGTAGTTTTCAGGGTATAGGTCTTTCACTTCCTTCATTAGATTTATTCCTAGGCATTTAATTCTTTTTGATGAAATTGTGAATGGAATTGTTTTCCTGATTTCTCTTTCTGTTAGCTCATCGTTAGTGTAGAGGAAAGCAACAGATTTCTGTGTATTAATTTTGTATCCTGCAACTTTGCTGAATTCAGATATTAGTTCTAGTAGTTTTGGAGTGGAGTCTTTAGGGTTTTTCATGTACAGTATCATATCATCTGCAAATAGTGACAGTTTGACTTCTTCTTTACCAATCTGGATGCCTTGTATTTCTTTGTTTTGTCTGATTGCCATGGCTAGGACCTCCAGTACTATGTTGAATAAAAGTGGGGACAGTGGGCATCCCTGTCTTGTTCCCGATCTTAGGTGAAAAGCTTTCAGCTTCTCGCTATTAAGTATGATGTTGGCTGTGGGTTTGTCATATATGGCCTTTATTATGTTGAGGTACTTGGCCTCTATACCCATTTTGTTAAGAGTTTTTATCAGGAATGCTACCATCTAGAGCAGTTCCTTTAAAATATCCTGTAGGGGTGGTTTGTGGAAGGCAAATTCCCTCAACTTTTGCTTGTCTGGGAATTGTTTAATCCCTCCTTCAAATTTAAATGATAATCGTGCTGGATACAGTATTCTTGGTTTAAGGCCCTTCTGTTTCATTGCATTAAATATATCATGCCATTCTCCTCTGGCCTTAAGGTTTCTGTTGAGAAGTCTGAAGACAGCCTGATGGTTTTTCCTTTGTAGGTGATCTTTTTTCTCTCTCTGGCTGCCTTTAATACTCTGCCCTTGTCTTTGATCTTTGCCATTTTAATTATTATATGTCTTGGTGTTGTCTTCCTTGGGTCCTTTGTGTTGGGAGATCTGTGGGCTTCCATGGTCTGAGAGACTGTTTCCTTCTCCAGCTTGGGGAAGTTTTCCTCAATTATGTCTTCAAAGACACTTTCTACCCCTTTTTCTCTCTTCTTCTTCTTCTGGTACCACTATAATGCGAATATTGTTCCGTTTGGATTGGTCACACAGTTCCCTTAATATTCTTTCATTCCTAGAGATCCTTTTATCTCTCTCTGCCTCAGCTGCTCTGTATTCCTGTTCTCTGATTTCTATTCCATTAACAGTCTCTTGCACTTTGTCCAGTCTGCTCTTAAGCCCTTCTATAGATTGTTTCATTTCTGTTATCTCCCTCCAGACTTCATCCCTTACCATATTTCTCTGTAGGTACATCAGCAGGGTTATGACGTTTATTCTGAATTCTTTTTCGGGAAGATTGGTTATATCTATCCCACCAGGCCCTCTCTCTGGGGTTGTCTGAGTGATTTTTGATTGGACCAGATTCTTCCGCCTTTTCATGGCGATAGAAGTGGTCGCAGGCAGGTGGCATGTGTGTCACCTGGAAGAACAAAGTCCCTTCCTGCTTGTTGTTCGCCTTGCCCTTCTCCACTGCCTGTGCCGGTTACCCGCACACCGGGAGCAGCCCCTGGGATAATCCCCTGAGCTTGCAGGGTTGGGGGCTTGCAGCCATGCCGGGTGTGTTCTCCTGCGAGGATGGTGCCCCTTCATGCCTTCCGAACCTTGCTCTGGCTTCTGCTGCCTGTTCTGTTTAGCTGTGCGCTGGGAGGAGACTCTGTGTGGTTCCTGTGGGCGGGTCCGCTCCCCAGCTGCTCCCCAGCTGTGGCGGGTCAGCTGGTCCGTTTGCAGCACCGGCCAGGGGGAATAAATGGTAGGCTGCTTTTCACCATGAAGGGCTTTGGGGCTGCTTTACCTGGCAAGGGGTTAGGGGGCCTGAAGTTCCTCAAGATTTCCAGCCTGCTGGGCTGAGTGTGCTGGGACGATTTTGTTCACCTGTTGGGCCCTTGTACCTTTAAGACTTTTATAAAGCACCCGCTTTTCTTTTGTCCCAGTGGAGCCAGCTGTGGGGACCCACTCGCAGTCTCTGTCTCGGATTTTACTTTTCTGTTTCTCTAATATCCAGTACACCATGCAATCTGTGTCTCTGCTCCCGGTGCAGATTACTAGGGCTGGTTATTTAGCAGTCCTGTGCTTCCACTCCCTCCCCACTCTGACTCTTTTCCTCCTACCAGTGAGCTGGGGTTGGGGGAGTGCTCGGGTCCTGCCAGATCACGGCTTTGTATATTACCCCCTTCATGAGATGCTGAGTTCTCGCAGATGTAGATGTAGCCTGGCTGTTGTACTGTATCTTCTCGTCTCTCTTTTAAGAATGGTTGTATTTGTTGTATTTTCAAACATATATATGGTTTTGGGAGGAGATTTCCACTGCCCTGCTCATGTCGCCATCTTGAGCCCCCTGTTTTTAGGAGTGCGGGTTTTTCTCAGTACAACTGTTTCTCTGCAGCTCTGCAGGCTTTTCTGGCCATTAGAGGGAAATATCTGGCACCTGGCTTCCATTTTTTGCATGAGGCACTAGCCGTGCAGCCACGCTGCTCCTGAGCACCACAGGAGACAAATGCCCCCATCACGCTGCAGGGCCAGCACAGGGGCAGGATGTGAGAGCACCCTTGAAAGCCCATCACAGGCTCTGCACCACTGAGACCACATACCCAGAAGTAGTCATGGATCGCTGTCTCTGCAAACCCAACTGCTCTTCCATTGACACCAGCATGTAAAAAATTGACCCTCTTTCTCTCTGGCCTACCCCAATATCAGCATAGCTGGAGATATGCAATCAGTCATCCAGACAACCAATCTCCAGCCACCACTCACTGAAACACATGCACCTAATACCAAAAATGAGGGCAGTGAGAAGGTCTGCACTATATGCATTAAGATGGGCTGACATTTTTGGAGTCTGGTATATCCTAGTCATTCTCCCTCCATCCCTCAGATGGCCTTATGTGCATAAATACAGCATGTTGGGCTCACAACTTGTTTGCACACCCATTTGTGGAGCAGGCATTGAGCACCAACTGTGTGCTTGGCACTATGCTAGGTAGTCACAGGTGACATTCCAGATATGGACAAAGCAAGGTCACAAATAAGCATTCCTCCAGTCCAACAGCATCATTAACTTCCAGCTATTCAATCTGATGGTCCTGTTAACTCTGCAGGACATCACGTAGGGAAACATTATTCAGATGAAAAACTGAGGTCCAGAGAGGACTTGACTCAAGTCTGTTTGAAATCTCACACAGGCCAGATAATGAGGCTTTGGTTTCCTGAAGTCACTTCCTATGTATTGACATCATATTGTCCTTCAGTTTTTTTAAATGATTTTTCTTTTTAAAAGGATATTCTTACAGTTCATTCAAGATTTGGTAAATTTCAAATGTGAAAAAAAATCACATATGGACTCATCATCTCAGCCACTGAAATCCTTTGGGAGACACTCTACTCCTTTTTTCTAGGCCCCCTTTATGGGAGAGCATGTATGTGTGTATATTTCTCAGTAAACATATGTTTGTACATTTTCGTAATCACACTGTACATGTTAATATCACAAGATCTAGGCAGAGAATATATATAACCATAACCATATACACCTATATGAAACATAGGTACATGTGTAAGTGTCTGTATATATATGTCTGAATGTATTGTCAGTAACCCTATTATGCATATGTATATTCACAGATCACATAATTTGAACAAGCTTATCATATGCATTTTCTAAATGCCATATGACGGCTGCATAACTTTTTAATGAGAGCAGGCACCATTTTTTCTTGTTACTATTCACATGATTAAGGAAGTGCTATGTGGTAGAATGGGAGTTTTGTAACCAGTTGGATCTGGTTTGCTTTCCAGCTCTGTCACCCACTGGCTGGGTAATTTTGAGTAAGTCCATGACCCTTTGAACTTCAGGTTTCTCCTTGTTAAAATGGCACCTACAGTGCAATACTTTATGGGGTAATAAGGGATGAGACACATATATGTAGAACACCCAGGTGCTCAGCAAACATGGTGGCAATATTAGTTGGACATTAATGCTGTTTCCGTATTTTCACTATTATAAATAATACTTGATGAACATTTTTTTTATATGGTGAAAAATTTATATTTAGAATTAGACTCCTGGACTCAGTCTAGCTCATCACAATTTGGTGGCAACATCTAAAGCCTCATAGCCAGGGGCCAGTCAGACATACCTTCCTGCCCTGAGGCCTGATCAGGTGTGACCTTGGCCAAGACAGTGTCACAGAGCTTCCTCTTGGTCTGTTCGATGTTTGCCAACCTTGACACCCACAGTGCTTTATGAACATTTTTGTTCTTAAAGTTTCTCCTCTGCATTTTGGATTATTTCTGAATGCCTTTCACCCCAAGACATAGGATTCATCTGGCTTTGGTTCCTCAGTGGTCAGGAGAGCATAGATCTTCCAGATGCAGCTGTCTTACCTTGTCTGAAGGTACTTTATCCTGGAAAGCATGTCA
This sequence comes from Smutsia gigantea, assembly GCA_032199065.1. Classification (NCBI taxonomy): domain Eukaryota; kingdom Metazoa; phylum Chordata; class Mammalia; order Pholidota; family Manidae; genus Smutsia; species Smutsia gigantea. The sequence goes on along the minus strand of JAVSCE010006046.1, from coordinate 68,194 downwards.
AGGTGTCCTGCGGAATACTGCTCAATCACATCCTTCACATCATAAGGCCTCAAAGTCTCCTTGAATTTTTTTTTATAAAGACGGAATTGTAGAATCCTATGAGGCAAAGTAGAGACATCTGCACATCACGAATAGGAGTGAAGGAAACCACTTCAGAACTAAACAAACTCAGGGGCGGGAGAGAAAAGAACCAAAGAGAAAATGACCTGATGGGGAGAACTTCCAACTCCTGGTCCTGGGTCTACCCTTTGAATCACAGAATTAGGCTGGCAAATGCCTCTCCTTCATGACTGCCTCCCTTCAATCATTTGAAGGATAAGAAAATCATAGTGACAATAACAGACAACATTTATGGAGCATTCACTACAGGCCAGACACTGAGCTATGGATTTTATGAACAGTCTGCTAATAGATCAACTCAAAGATGATGAGACCGTGGTTCAGAGAGTTCAGCATTTCCCCAGGGAAAGATGATGAGACCATGGTTCGGAGAGTTCAGCATCTCCCCAGGGCCATCTGGCTAGTAGTGTCAGAGCTGTCCTCAAACCTGCGTTTGTTTGCTGACAAGGCCCATGCTCTGAAGCACTGTGTCACACTGCTTTCTGTTTGAGGACAGCTGACATATCTCTTCCTCAATAGTTTTTAATTATTTGGCTTGTCAGCACTTGTCAACAGAAACTAGCTTCTGTTCCCTGAGTTCTCTCATAGTCTCAGTAAAATAGGGCACCCAGAGCCCACGGATGCCAAACCCTCACCCCCATCTTCCTGGGAACCAATAAAGTCACACCAGGTAGCAAAACCCCCTTGAAAGGCCCATCATGAGGCCAATTTCCACTGAGCGCAGTCAGTTAAAACCCCTAATAATAGGCCAGTGACAGAAAAACCCACCTACCCTAGGCCCTCCCTGCTCATGCTTGCACAGGTCTTTTTTTGTAATGCAAGGTTCATTTTGTTTGTGCTAGCCCGCGTCTCCAGCCTCTAAACACTGTTTTGGCATGTTGATTATACCACCCATTTTACTTGTGATTCTTTCCAACTCTGTCATATCGTAAGCTGGCCAACTGCCTGCTTTTGAAAGTAAAGTTATGCTGCAGCACAGACATTCCCCTTCCGTTATGCACTGTCCACGGCTGCTTTTGCGCTACAAACTCAGAGTTGAATACGTGCAATAGAGATCAACGGGCCATAAAGCCTAAAATATTTACTCTCTGGCTCCTTACCGAAGAAGTTTGAACTAATGCATCAGTAAAAATTCCAGAAGGTCAGAGAGGAAAGCCTGAGCCTGGGGCATCCCAGCAGACACCTCCCTCCAGGCTGACACAGGTTCATTCACTGGTTTTCTTTGAATAAGATCATTCAATGCCTGTTATGAATTCAGGCAGCTGTGTCTTCATCCAGCCATATTGCTGTCATGTTGTACATGCAGTGTCATGAGAAACCAGGTCAATGGCTTTGGGAAGGGCCACATATTATCAGACTCGTGTGCTTCCCTGATCTATTGGACTAGGCATCTTGCTGAAAATATCACTACCAGTTCTTGGAGAATCCACCTTAGCCTCTAGAACTCAACCACCACCATTGTGGAGTGCTTTGCTTATAAGCCCCTCTCCTGACCCAAGTTTTGTTTAGTAGCATATTTGTCTTTTCTTGTGGAATTCTAAAGCAAAAGAGAACTAGGATGGAATGTAGTCTCATCTGATACAGACTGAAAAATCCTATAGCTGATTGTCTTGTTGAGATTTCTAATTAAAGAGAATTAGATGGATGAAGACACAGAAGAAAAGCTGAGTATGAAGCCTGTAAAGGAGGAAAAGTCCATGTCAGTATTCCCAGCATCCTTTAAAGGGTGGCCAAAATGGGACAAGAGCATGGCAGTTGGGAATACTGTCAGGAGCTGTGGGAGCATTTTTATGAAATGGCAGGAAGAACCAACCACCATAACTCACTAATGTAGAGATCGTTTGGGGGCAGCATTCCCCGTGGAGTTCTGACATACTCCCGGACATGACTCGGGGTTACTTGAGGGGCTTCCTGTCGACCTTCCCAAAGCCCAGGACACTCCACGTGGCTGTGTCCTGTGGATGCTGGGCTGGGGCCTGGGCAGGCCCCCAGGAGGGGAGGGGGCGTTACCTGACGGCTCGGATGGCAGCCTTCAGGGTGGGGATCATGTCTTCGATGAGGAAGTCATTCGTGTAGCCCCTGTCTTCTGCCATGGGGTCACCAGTCCCGGCATCTGGGAGGGAGACACACAATCAACGGCAGGACACAGCTTGGAAAGCCTCAGGGACCCTGCTCAGTCAGGGCCTTCCAAGCTCAACCGCCAGAGTTTCTGGTGCCACTTCACGAACACGCGCAGTGTGCTCCAGCCAGGATGTCCTGCAGGCTCTCCTAACATCCCCTTCTATTATCCAGATGTCTGAGTCAGAGGTGCCCGCAGTTCAGGACTGGTGGTTGGGAGAAAAGGCTAGGAGGGATGCCTGACAGGGCCCTTGGGGGCAGCAAGGAGCCCACATGTGGGTGTTAAGACAGATAGACCTGAGTTCAGATTCTTGTTCTGTCAGTCACTATCCTTGTGACCTTGGGGGAGTCACCTTCCAAGCCCTGCTTGTCCTCTGTTTCTATAAGTGAAAGGGGCTCACAGAGGTATTGCTCACAGCCTCTGCTGGGCACTTTTCCCAACCTCCTTCCACTCCCTGGAGGTGCTGGGCCCCTAGGTATCCAGATCACCCTGCGCTCGGCCCCTCACCATCCTTCAGGGTGTCCTGTGACAGTGCACTGATCCTGGCCATGTGTAGGAACCATAGAAATATGTCCTGAAGCTCCCTGGAGGGTCCTCAAAGACCAATGCAGTGATCCTGGCCCAGGAGCTAACTTGCTGTACGAGTTGTGGGGACCTATCACAGCCGCCTCCAGCCCAGGGACAGGAATAGGGTGAAGCCAGAGGTTGGTTCAGAAAGGGTGGGGGACAGGCTACTTTGCACACTGGTTAGGACTTCACCGGGGAGGGAAGTGAAGAAGGAAGAGGGCTTGGGAAGGGGGAAGTGGAGAAGACAAGGGAAGGGAGAAGAGAGGCATTACCTTCAGAACTCTGCCAGAAAGCGTAGGCTTTCATGCGGAAGGCGGTGCGGAAGCGTTCTTTACTGTTTAAGCCAACAGGCTTTGGTTCTTTAGAAGGGCTTTCTTCTATGGCATCTACATTCAGAGGGGTAAATAGCTTTCCTTTAGTATTGCTACCACGAGGATTAGAAAGGCGAACCCGATCCAAGAGACCCAGCTTTTGGCTACAAAATAAGCAAAAGTGAACAATTTTCCTCCTTGAGTGCAGGCTTTCGTAATTGCCCGTCCCTCTCCATCAAGACTCACCCATTCTGCTCCACGTGGATGGGGAAGGCGGGCCCTCAATGCTACATCTGACTTAGTGGCTTGGAATGGGCAGGGCTTGGCTCAGACCCTAGCTGGACAGTTAACTCATCTTGGGCATGTTTCCTGACTTCTCTGAATTTCAGTTCCCCTATATGCGTAAGTGGCGCTTAGATGAGATACAGGTTATAAACTGCCTAGCCAGTAGTAGGATGCCGCAAAGCTTCATGCCTTCTCCACTCCCATCTCCTCACCATCCATAGCTTCCTTTGTAAGACTCCATGGAGCCCAGTTAACACCTTACACAGAACAAGCCTTACCAAATGTTCTTTATCAGAACTGGATGACATAAATTACACAAAGCAGGAACCCTAATCTACATCCACAGACATTCCCATGGATGGAACTTTGGGGGGTGGGTTCCATGAGTTCAAATGGGAAAAACATTGCATCTTTAACTCACTCACCTTTCACTGAGATTTAGCATGTCTTTCAATTCTGAATGTAAGTAATAAACCCCAGTAATATCCTCAATGCCCTGGTCACATCCTGTCACTTTCCACAACAGAAAGCACAGGTCATTTCATATCCTGCTACCTCCCAGGATTGCTATGCTGTCACTACTTCAAAATTATGGTAGCATTCAACCTGCTACTAGGTCTTGTCATAAGAGTCATACAGAGAAGCACATATATGAGTGAAGTTCAAATGTTTAAATATTTAGATAATTATGTTTCAATATAATCAGCTTCTTTTGTAGCGGTGTGCATTTTATTTATGAATTCAAAATTATTATTCTGAGAAAGGGTCCCTGGACTTCATCATACTGCCAGAAGTGTTCTTGGCACAGAAAAACACTCAGTAAGTCCACCATAAGGTCGCCCTGGTGCAAAAACCAGCCGCACTTTGACTTGCAGTCCAGCCAGGTGACCTTGGACAAACCCACAGCCTTTCTGAGCCCCAGTCACTTCATCTGTGAAATAGGGACAAGCAGTCCTTGCTTCACCGGGTCACTGAGAGATGATGTTTGTCAAGGATTGGTCACAGAGCCTGGCACACAGGAAGTGCTCTACATGTATTAATTTCTTCCTCTATTTCTCAGCCTCCTAGTGGGCACAGGGAATGAAGTCCTTTCAGTGTGGCACATACCAGGGAGAAGCCACACTGCAGGCTTGCACACATCAGTATTCTCAACTTGGTTGCTCCCTCCCCATCAGCCCACACAGGGTCTGCACACAGTAGATGCGCATGTCCTTGTGGAATAAATGAGCAACCAAATGAATACGGGTAATCAAATCAGCTTTGCATTGCTTGAGACAGTTCAGTGTGTCTAAAGAGTGTGTCTGCTTATGACAGCCACGTGCGTCTCATCAAAAGCTGCTGCCATCTTTGTGACTTGGTGGCAGTGAGGAGGTCACAGGTGTGGGAGCCCCAGAGAGGCTGGAACACACCTCCTGCTGAGCAGGGGCCCCACGCTCTCTGAACACTAGGTCTTCATTGGTCAAATGGGCCTAATAACACCTGCTTTGTAAGGGCTTGGGCTGCCTCACACACGATAATATCTGTCTGCAGCCTGGCATAGAGAAGGTGCTAAGGCATATTTAGTTAACACACAAATGAATGAACATATGGATGAGCAGTCATTATTCTTGACTCCCTGTGGACTGTTCTATCTCACCCAGCACATTTACATTAATAACCTGACCTGGGTAAATTCAGAGAAACTCCAATACCCAGAGGGTTCATCTTCCCTGAGCCAAAGTCAAAATTTTCAGAGTGGTTTTCCTGCCCAGTACTACATGAATGATCAGTAGGACAGAGAATATATCAGGGTCTGTGGGCTAAAAATACTGAACAAGGTGGGAAGTCAACACAAACAGAAGGCCTTTCCACCCAGGAGCTAAGGAAAGGGGACTTTAGGACAGTCACTTCTTGGACCCTGTTCCTCTTGGCCCTTGCCTATGTCTTACTACACCTGTACAGCCAAGCAGACCCATCATTCCACCTGCACCAAGCCCCTTGCCTGGCATCCCCAAGTCCCCTCCCGCATGCTACAGTACCCACCGGTCCTCCAGCTTGCAATGACCTTTCTTGCCTGCTCAGCCAACTTCATTCCCATCTGCCCCTTAAAACTGCCTGAGCATCCCTCTTGGAAATTAGGCTCCCCTCCATCTGCTCCAAAGATATACTGTGTTTGTCTCTGCCACCACGTTTAACACACTGTGTGGAGACTGTATTGTTTCCATGCCTGCCTGCCCCACTGCTTTGTACAGTCTTAGCAAAGACCCTGCCCAGTTACTTCTAAACCAATCACAGCCCCTGCCCAGTACATCCTGGTGTTCAGGGTGGCAGCAAAAATCATGGGCTTTGGGGCCAAACCTGGGGAAGAACAGCCTGAGAAACTGTGACCTAGGACACATAACTCAATCCCCACATGCACAGTGCTGACAAGGAGGCCTTGCTGTGCGTGGTTGCTCAAAGGTTAAAGGAGAGAGTGCATGTAAAGTACTGAGCTGACTGTCTGGGATGCGGGGGGGTGAGGAGCCTTCAATAAATGCTGGCTGCCGTCATTATCTCAGTAAATAATCTGCCCACAGAAACAGTAGAAGGCTAACGACATGTGTGAAAAGGAAGGATAAAATTTCCTGAGCCACAAAACAAGTTGTTTTTTCTTTTAATGAGCTGAACTGAGATCTTGGGATATAACAGATTATTTTACAGTACTCTTAATGCTAGCCTCAAACACTCACCATTGTCATTGAACTTGAGCTCAGCAGGAGATGCGTATATGAGGAGCTTAACTCCAGATAAAGGAAACAAGACAAAAGCAGTGGCAGCTGCTTTGTCCTGACTTGAAATCTCGGCATAACTGCTGACGACTGGAGAGAGAATGAGCTGTCTCTTGGTTCTATCTGTGCTGGGATTTAGCATTTGCTTATTTGGCATTTAAATGCTTCATTGCAACCTCTAACAGTCTGAATGGCTTTAGTTATGCTCAATATCCCATTGGTCACAGAGCATGGTTTCTGAGAGATGGATTCCAACAATGTTTAGGAATCCAGATGCGTTGGGCGCAAGTCAGAAACCTCAGCTCTGAATTACTCACAGCCGTTGCACCTTAAGAGGCTTATGGTGCTCTTCCTCAAGCAACGTGGGTGATCAGCTTACGTCTTAATTGTGTTGCCTGAAATCCAAGACCCTAAAGGATAATCGAATGCAAGGCAAAGTTCAATCCTGAAACTCAAAACCCATCTCTATCTTCTCTGTATGGATTTCTGGTGCATAATTCAGGCCTTGTGCTTCAAGGGTACTATAGCAGGTTTTGCAAGAAAAGCTCTCCTTGGAGCTGACATCAGATTTCCTTGGAAAGCCAGGGTCCCTGATTTGTTAAGTGTAGACAAGAACCTTCCGAACACGAATCAGAAAAACTGGAAAAGATGGACTGAGGATGGAAAAGTACAATCACGGTTGTTCCGTCCTGGCAGATACAGGCTCTGCGCTGGCTCTTGCCTCAGGTCCCAGCGCAGGGAACTCCAGCCATGTTAAACCCCATGCAAGTTCCCGACTTTCACACGTCCCAGCCTTTGCACATGCTGACCTGTGCCTGGGAAAACCTTCATTCCTTCTTTTATCTAAATGACCCTAACTTTTGTCCGAAACTTGGTTTAAGCATTAGCCCCAAGGCTCACTTCCACTCTTGGTCCAATTAGATATTCATTCACCATGCCTCTTGATCACCTTAGGATTTTCTCAGCCATGGCACCCGGCCACTGTAACGAAATCTTAGACTCAGCAGGAGCTCTGTTACTAGAGCAGTGGTTCTAAACCAGGGCCAACTGTGCCCCCAGTGGGCATCCGGCAATATCTGGAGTCATGCTTGACATAACTTGGGGTGTGCTACTGGCCTCCAGGGAGTGGAGGCCAGGGATGCTGCTAAATACCCCACAATGCACAGGCAGCTCCCCACAATGAGGAGTGATCCCACCCATATCAACAGAGCTGAGATTGAGAAACTGAAAGGAAAGCTACTGGTCTGGAAACTACTCTGTTCAGTTTTGTGTACCTGACAGTGCCTGGTGCACAGTAAACACTGAAAGCATTACTATGATACTGAAGGAGGGGAGGGAGGAATACAGTATTTGATCTTCTGATTAATAAATGCATCCCAACAGCTGAGAGAGGGAGTGTTGGGTTGTGTAAAGAGTGTGGGTTTTGTGAGTACAAGAACTGGGTTCAAATCTCTGCTCTGTAGTTAATATTTCCACTTGGGTAAGTCATTAACTCTCTCTGATTCATTTTTTCACTTGTACACTTGAACTGGTATTATTTATTTGTTCAACAAAAATGTGGTCTCTACCCTGTAAATGCTGGGCTCTTGTTAACTTGTTGAATATATGCTGGTGACTAAAACAGACATGGTTTTCAGGCTCCAGTGAGCTTATGATAAGGCCAGGAAGACACACAATAAGCAAACAGATGCATATATTGTTATAAATTTGACCAGGAAACAAAGAATGTGCAGTAATGGAGAATAGTAGGAGGTCAGCATATGTAGGGTGCTCAGGGAAGGCCCTTTGGATGGATAAGAATACCAGTTAGGAGGCCAATTTCAGTGGTTCAGGATCAAAATAATGGTGGTCCAGACTTTGAAGGTGAGACCTGAGGGTGAGAAGAAGCCAGACTTCAAAGGAAAAGCGTGAGAGCTGCCCAGGCAGAAGAATCACACATGGGTGCAAGGATGTGAGCTCTGGGTTTGTGCAACTAACCGAACCACTGTGAATGATGGCAAAGTGGCACAAGATGAGATCAGAGACCATATCACTCCAGGATCTCAGAATTAGGGTTCAAATTAGAAATAGAAAATATAATTTCTATTTTATTCTAAGTGTACCTAGATGTCACTAAGAGTTTTAAGAAGGGGAAAGCATGCCAACTTTGCATTTAAAAAAGGACACACATGTTCATAGCAGCTTTATTCACAACAGCCAGAAGCTGGAAACAGCCCAAATGTCCATCAGTGGATGATTGGATCAACTAAACATAATATATACATGCAATGGAATATTACTCAGCCTTACAAAGGAAGGAAATGCTGATACACACTACAACATGGATGGACCTTGAGGACATTATGCAAAGTGAAATAAGCCAGTGACAAAAAGACAAATACTGTATGATTCTTGTTACACAAAGTATCTACAGTAGTCAGTTTTTTAGAGACAGAAAGTAGAATGGTGGTTCTCAGGATCTGGGTGAAGACAGAAGGAATAGAAGTTGCTTTTAATGGGTACAAGCTTCAGTTTTAAAAGAGGAAGTTCTGGAGATTGGTTGTACAACAGGTGAATGTACTTAACACTGCCAAACTGTACACTTAAAAATGGTAAGAGGGTAAATGTTAGGTGAAGTGTGTGCTACCAGAATCAAAAGTTAAAGAAAAAGAAAGAACATGATGGCTGTTTGGTGGAGAATAGACTGGAGGGAAGGAAGAACAGTGAAGAAGCCACACAAGTCTTCCAGGCAAGAGATGTTACCAGCTTGGGTGGGGGTGTTACTGTGGGAGGAGACTAGAATTTTAACATATATCTTGGAGTAGAACCATGATAGTCTTCCTTAATGGGGTCTATGTGGGCTTGGAGGGAAAGAGACAGGTAAGACACCACTCCTAGGTGTCTGGCTACACCAATGGGAGGGTGGTGATGCCATTTTTATCAGTTGAGAAAGACAGGACCAATAAGAGTGGGATTTGGAGAAAAAGCCAAGTCCCTTTCCTTGACATGCACACAACCACACACGTATACACTTCACACAAGACTTGTGTGAAGCAGATTTTACTAAATTGTGAGGATTTGCCTCACAGCTCAAATAAATTAAATATCAGGCATCACTATTAAAATGTGTTTGAAAAGTGGGAAACTAAAAACTAATTTTGGTTTGTGTTTGATTAAGAAACACTGGAAAAATATCCTAGGAACTAAAAAAGAAGTTTCCTCGGAGGGAGGGGTGGCGGAAATAGAACAGATGAGGACAAAAGCTGCACAAGACATTTCACTGTATGAGTCTATAGTGTCTTGATTTATAAGTGATTAAAATCTTTTTTTCAGAAAATTTAAATTAAAAAGTAAAATTTAAAAATCAGGTAGGTCCCCTCAGGCTCCCTGTACTGGGAATTTCCCAGGGGCGTTGCCCTCCAGCTGGATTCCTCCCCACCCCCATACACTCCCATTTCTCCCCTTTCTACTCTCCCTCCATGAGCCCTTTCCTGCTACAGGCTAGACTTTCGTCTCTCCCAATTCAATTAAACTCTCTTTTGTCCCTGCTCTCAAATTCAGCTGTAGGCCTGATTTTGCACATTAAAAACTCATGAAGGTGGGGATTCAAGATGGCGGCGTGAGCAGAGAACTCCTCCCGAAACCACAGATAGTGTGAAAATATAGTTAATACAACTAACCCTAAAACAGCAACAGGAAAGAAGGCTTGCACCAGACTGCATACAGACCTCACGAACAGAGCAGACCTCACAAAACAGGCTAACATATGAAAGCCTTGATCCGGCAGGACCCGAGCCCTTCCCCCACCCCAGCTCACCAGCGGGAGGAAGAGAAATGGAGCAGGGGGAGGGGGTGGAAGCCTGAGACTGCTGAACACCCAGCCCTGGAGATCTGCTTTGCAAGCAGAAACCTACACTGTGTGGTGCTCTGGAGGATGGGCAGCTGGGAGAGCCAGAGTGCTTGAGAGACAGATTCCAGCCATTTGTGGAGTACGGGATCAACACCCAGCTGCTCTGAGGCAAAGGAAAGGCAGGTGGTCTGAGAGGCTTCCTAGCAGCGAGAGGGCGGCTGAAGGGGCAGGGTTTGCATGGAGCTTGCGGTGCAGGAGAATGGATTAGGGGGACAAGGTTGTCTGGGCGTGCTCTTCCCAGCAGATTGAGTACTTTGGGGAGGTTCAGGTGCTCCACACCCCTGGCTGGCTACTCAGCTTTGAGGCCTCCCACTATGATACGCAGCCTGCTGAGCCTTCCTCCTGGCCTGACAGCATCAGCTCGCAAACGGGCAGTCACTGCTCTGGTGTCAGGCCAGCCAGAGAGAGGCCCCCACTACAACAGCTAGAGAGGCCAAGCACAGGGGCTTACACCTGTGTGCTCGGCCCACTGGCTGTGATACTGGAGACAGGCGGGGCAGATGGGAGGCAAAAAACAGATCTTTCCTTCCCCCAGGTACCAGCTCTGCTCCCCTATGACACCCAACCTCACTCTAGGGGCTGAGCAGCTCCAGAGACTGGAGCTTCTGGGCAATAGAGGGCACCACAGAGAAATATGAAATGTCAAAAGAACATGGTACAGACCAAAATCTCACAAACCCCAGAAAAATGACCAAATTAAACTGAACTCACCAATCTTACTGAAAGAGAGTGCAAAATAAAAATAATAAACATGCTTATGGAGGTACAGAAAAATATTCAAGAACCCAGGAATGAATTTAAGATGGAGATTCAATCATTAAGAAATTCCATATCTGAAATGAAACATACAATGCAGGGATCTAAAAGCAGATTAGATATAGTAGAAGAGATGGTAAATGTAATAGAAATTAGAGAAGAGAAATACAAAGAAGCTGAGGCACAGAGAGAAAAAAGAATCTTTAAGAATGAAAGAATATTGAAAGAACTGGGTGACCAATCCAAACGGAATAATATTCGCATAATAGGGGTACCGGAAGATGAAGAGAGAGAAAAAGGGATAGAAAGTGTTATTGAGGAGGTAATTGCTGAAAACTTCCCCAATCTGGGGAAGGAGATAGTCTCTCAAGCCATCAAGTTGCACAGATCTCCCAACACAAGGGACCCAAGGAAGACAATATCAAGACATATAATAATTAAAATGGCAAAGATCAAGGATAAAGACAGACTTTAAAAAGTAGCTAGAGAGAGAAAAATGATCACATACAAAGGAAACCCATCAGGCTGTCATCAGATTTCTCAACAGAAACCTTACAGGCCAGAAAGGAGTGGCATGATAAATTTAATGCAATGAAGCAGAAGGGCCTCGAACAAAGAATATTCTACCCGGCAAGGTTATCATTTAAATTTGAAGGAGGGATTAAACAGTTTTCAGATAAGCAAAAGCTGGGAGAATTTACCTCCCACAAACCACCTCTACAGTGCATTTTGGAGGGACTCCTATAGATGCAAGTATTCCTAAGACTAAATAGATGTCACCCAAGGGATAGACTAAGAGTACAGAATATGATTCATAACATAACAAAGAATGGAGGAGGAAGAAAAAGGAGGAAAAAAAAAAGAATCTTTAGGTTGTGTTTGTAATAGAATAGGAAGTGAGTTAAATTAGACTGTTAGATAGTAAGGGAATTACCCCTGAACCTTTGGTAACCACGAATCTAAAGCCTACAATGGCAATAAGTACATACCTATCGATAATCCCCTAAAGGTAAATGGTCTAAATGCACCAATCAAAAGATGTAGAGTCACTGAATGGATAAAGAAACAAGACCCATCTACATGCTGCCTACAAGAGACTCACTTCAAACCCAAAGACATACACAGACTGAAAGTAAAGAGATGGAAAAAGATATTTCATGGAACTAATAGGGAGAAAAAAGCAGGAGTTTCAGTACTTGTATCAGACAAAATAGACTTCAAAACAAAGAAAGTAACAAGAGACAAAGATGGACATTACATAGTGATAAAGGGGTCAGTCCAACAAGAGGATATAACTATTATAAACATCTATGCATCCAACACAGGATCACCCACAAATGTGAAACAAATGCTAACAGTATTAAAGTGGGAAATAGAATGCAATGCATTCATTTTGGGAGACTTCAACACACCACTCACTCCAAAAGACAGGTCAACCAGAAAGGAAATAAATAAAGAGACAGAGGCACTGAACAGCGTATTAGAACAGATGGACTTAATGGACATCTACAGAACACTCCATCCAAAAGCAACAGGATACACATTCTTCTCAAGTGCACATGGAACATTTTCAAGAATAGGTCATATTCTAGGCCACAGAAAGAGCCTCGGTAAATTAAAAAAGATTAAAATTGTACCAGCCAGCTTTTCAGATTACAAAGGTATGAAACTAGAAATAAATTACTCAAAGAAAATGAAAAAGCCCACAAACACATGGAGGCTTAATAACATGCTCCTAAATAATCAATGGATCAATGACCAAATAAAAACAGGGATCAAGCAATATATGGAGACAATTACACAAACAACTCAACACCGCAAAATCTGTGGGATGCAGCAAAGGCAGTGGTAAGAGGGAAATATGTTGCAATACAGGCCTACCTCAGGAAAGAAGAACAATCCCAAATGAACAGTCTAAACTCACAATTAATGAACCTAGAAAAGGAAGAACAAATGAGGCCCAAACGCAGTAGAAGGAGGGACATAATAAAGATTAGAGCAGAAATAAATAAAATTGAGAAGGATAAAACAATAGAAAGAATCAATGAAAGCAGGAGCTGGTTCTTTGAGAAAATAAAATAGATAAACCCTTAGCCAGACTTATCAAGAAAAAAAGAGAGTCTACACACATAAACAGAATCAGAAATGAGAAAGGAAAAATCACTATAGACACCACAGAAATACAAAGAATTATGAGAGAATACTATGAAAAATTATATGCTAACAAACTGGATAACCTAGAAGAAATGGACAACTTTCTAGAAAAATACAACCTTCCAAGGCTGACCCAGGAAGAAACAGAAAATCTGAATAGACCAATTACCAGCAAGGAAATTAAATTGGTAATCAAAAAACTACCTATGAACAAAAGCTTGAACCAGATGGTTTCACTGCTGAATTTTATCAAACATTTAGTGAAGACCTAATACCCATCCTCCTAAAAGTTTTCCAAAAAGTAGAAGAGGAGACAATACTCCCAAACTCATTCTACGAGGCCATCATCACGCTAATACCAAAACCTGGCAAAGACCTCACCAAAAAAAGAAAATTACAGACCAATATCCCTGATGAACAAAGATGCAAAAATACTCAACAAAATATTAGCAAACCGAATTCAAAAATGCATCAAAAACATCATCCATAATGATCAAATGCGATTCATCCCAGGGATGCAAGGATGGTACAACATTCGAAAATCCATCAACATCATCCACTACATCAACAAAAAGAAGGACAAAAACCACATGATCATCTCCATAGATGCTGAAAAAGCATTCGACAAAATTCAACATCCATTCATGATAAAAACCCTTAACAAAATGGGTATCGAGGGCAAGTACCTCAACATAATAAAGGCCATATATGACAAACCCACAGCCAACATTATACGTAACAGCAAGAAGCTGAAAGCTTTTCCTTTAAGATTGGGAACAAGACAAGGATCCCACTCTCCCCACTTTTATTCAACATAGTTATAGAGTTCCTAGTCACGGCAACTCAGACAACACAAAGAAATAAAAGGCATCCAGATTGGCAAGGAAGAAGAAGTCAAACTGTCCCTGTTTGAAGATGACATGATATTATACATAAAAACCCTAAAAAATCCACTCCAAAACTACTAGGTCTAATATCTGAATTCAGTAAAGTTGCGGGATACAAAATTAATACACAGAAATCTGTTGCATTTCTATACACTAACGATGAACTAGCAGAAAGATAAATCAGGAAAACAATTCCATTCACAATTTCATCAAAAAGAATAAAATACCTAGGAATAAACCTAACCAAGGAAGTGAAAGACTTATACTCTGAAAACTACAAGACACTCATGAGAGAAATTAAAGAAGATACCAATAAATGGAAACACATCCCGTGCTCATAGATAGGAAGAATTAGTACTGTCAAAATGGCCATCCTGCCTAAAGCAATCTACAGATTCAATGCAATTGCTCTCAAAATACCAACAGCATTCTTCAATGAACTAGAGCAAATAGTTCTAAAATTCACATGGAACCACTAAAGACCCCGAATAGCCAAAGCAATCCTGAGAAGGAAGAATAAAGTGGGGGGAATTGCACTCCCTGACTTCCAGCTCTGCTAGAAAGCCACAGTAATCAAGACAATTTGGTACTGGCACAAGAACAAACCCATAGACCAATGGAACAGACTAGAGAGCCCAGATATAAACCCAAGCATATATGGTCAATTAATATATGATAAAGGAGCCATGGACGTACAATGGGGAAACAACAGCCTCTTCAACAGCTGGTGTTGGTGAAACTGGACAGCTACATGTAAGAGAATAAAATTGGATTATTGTCTAACTCCATACACAAAAGTAAACTCAAAATGGATCAAAGATCTGAATGTAAGTCATGAAACCATAAAACTCTTAGAAAAAAACACAGGCAAAAATCTCTTGGACATAAATATGAGCAACTTCTTCATGAACATATCTCCCCGGGCAAGGGAAACAAAAGCAAAAATGAGCAAGTGGGAGTATATCAAACTAAAAACCTTCTGTACAGCAAAGGACACCATCAATAGAACAAAAAGACATCCTACGGTATGGGAGAATATATTCATAAATGACCTATCTGATAAGGGGTTGACATCCAAATTATCTAAAGAGCCAACACACCTCAACAAACAAAAAGCAAATAAGCCAATTAAAAAATGGGCAGAGGAGCTGAACAGACACTTCTCCAAAGAAGAAATTCAGATGGCCAACTGGCATATGGAAAGATGCTCCACATCGCTAATCATCAGAGAAATGCAAGTTAAAACCACCATGAGATATCACCTCACACCAGTGAGGATGGCCAACATCCAAAACACAAGCAACAAATGTTGGCGACAATGTGGGGAAAGGGGAACCCTCCTACACTGCTGGTGGGAATGCAAACTAGTTCAACCATTGTGGAAAGCAGTATGGAGGTTTCTCAAAAAACTCAAAATAGAAATATCATTTGACCCAGGAATTCCACTCCTAGGAATTTACCCTAAGAATGCACCAGCCCAGTTTGAAAAAGACAGATGCAGCCCTATGTTTATCGCAGCACTATTTACAATAGCCAAGAAATGGAAGCAACCTAATGGAAGCAACCTAAGTGTCTATCAGTAGATGAATGGATAAAGAAGAGGTGGTACATATACACAATGGAATATTATACAGCCATAAGAAGAAAACAAATCCTACCATTTGCAACAACATGGATGGCGCTAGAGAGTATTTTGCTTAGTGAAATAAGCCAAGCTGAAAAAGACAAGTATCAAATGATTTCACTCACATGTGGAGTATAAGAACAAAGAAAAAACTGAAGGAACTAAACAGCAGCAGACTCACAGAACCCAAGAATGGACTAACAGTTGCCAAAGGGAAAGGGACTGGGGAAGATGGCTGGGAAGGGAGGGATAAGGGGGAAAAAGGGGTATTATGATTAGCACACATAATGTATTGGGGGGGTGGAGTACAGGGAAGTATAACACAGAGAAGACAAGTAGTGATTCTATAGCATCTCACTACGCTGATGGACAGTGACTGTAATGGGGTATGTGGGGGGGACTTGATAATAGGTGGAGTCTAGTAACCATAATGTTGCTCATGTAATCGTACATTAATAATGGCAAAAGAAAAATTCATAAAAGTGCTCAAGACCTGCCTTGATCTGAGTCCTAAGCCAGTCCAGTCCTGTATGGAAAAGACCCTGGCACAGAACAACTGGAAATGTGGGCGCCCATGAGGATAATAGTGTTAACAAAAAAAGTGAAGCCCTATGTAGCATGGGAAAGACTCTAAGTCTCATCCTTACAACAGCACGGGGAGGGAGGTAGTTTCACTATAACCATTATAAAGATAAGGAAATTAAGGCACACAGGTTTGGCAACGTGCCCAAGTTCACAGAGCCAAAGTCCTTAAAAGTGACCTGTAACTCATAGTGTCTAATGCAGCAAAACAACATGGGTCCATATCTGCCCCAAACTCACAGCACACAGGACCTGAAGTGGCTTAGGACTTCCCTAGTCCAACCTCTGTCTTTTGGTGACAAGGCAGCCTGGGCCAGGTGACGGGGAGTCCCTAAGGTGCACTGTAGGCTAAGGAAGGAAGTGGGAGCGTAAAGCAGGGACAGAGGACAGGACTGTGATTGGACTGACTGCTGGGCTGTAAGGAATAGCAATAGAATTTTGAAATACCCTTGATGTGTTAATCTGGTTTTCTCTCATTTGGATGGGTCTGCAAAGTTAGTTGAACTAATGGCCTATTTGGTTTCCTCTGCTCCAGCAAATCTGGGAATCCGAGCATGATCCCTGGACACGTGCCGCTGGTGCTCTGAGGACACACAGACTCACAATATGAGAGCGCTGAGCAATATATTTTTCTTTGTTGCTCTTCTAAAAGAATGATTTTCTCCATGTATCTAAATCTCATGTATGAATAATAACTTACTAATCAACCAGCACTGATCCCTAGCAAGCATTTACTACGTACGAGGCCACAGGTGACATTCCAACTATGAAGTTGATACTATCTGCACTTTACAGATAAGGACATGGGGACACAGGGAGGTTGCATGAGCTGTCCAAGATCACACAGTTAGTAAGTAGGCCAGACTTTGAAGTCTGGTAGCCTGACTCTGGAATCTGTTCTCAGCCCCTAGTGTTATGACTACCTCCTAATTCTACCACCTGGTTTATTTTTAGTCCCTGTTTAAAGAGGAGAGAGAAACAGATCTGGAGAGAGCCAAGAAGACATAGGATTGAATCCTGGCTCCTGTGCAACTTACTTGACCCTGCTGAGTCCCAGTGTCCTCATCGGTGTTGGGGGATACTGGGATCTAACTCTCATAAATGCCCACCTCGAAATCGCATATCCTGGATCTGCTCAGATAGCTTCACACCACATGCAAACCCATCCTGCTTGCCTTTGGCAAATACAGAGGGTTGAATGGGTTCCCCAGAACGGTATGCTCAAGCCCTTTCCTGATAGCTGTGAATGTGACCTTATTTGGAAATAGAGTCTCTACAGATGTCTAGATGAGGTCATACTAGAGCAGGGTGCATTCTTAATCCAATGACTAGTGTCTTCATAAGAGAAGGACAGGGACATTTGGGTACAGACACACAGACACACAGAGAGGGAAGGCCATGTGAAGATGGAGGTTAATAAGGGAGTGATGGGTCTACAAGCCAAGGAATGCCAAGGATTACTAGAAACCACCAGAAGCTGGAAGCTGCGAGGAAGGAGTCTTCTCTGGAGCCTTGGAAGGGACATGACCCTAGCGACATCTTGATTTTGGATGTCCAGCTTCCAGAACAGCCAGACAATAAATTTCTGTTGATTTAAGTCACTCAGTTTGTGGTGCGTTCTTATGGCAGCAACAGGAACTAACACCGTGAACAATGAGGGCTTAGTGGGTACATAAGTACTGTTTTCAGACTGATGGAACCAGGTCAGAGCTGCTACCATTTCTGTGTGCTAAGGAAAGACAGGCTCACAGGTGGAGAGGAGGCTACATAAAGGGTAGGGAGGATGATCCACTTTCATATTTTTATGAAGTCATAAAATGGAATTTCCACACTCTTAGAAGGACTGAGAAGAAACCCCTAGCCATCTACTGGCTCCTCCCCATGAGAGGAGGTGAATAATCTGATTGGGTTACGGTGAGTGAGTGATAGCCATTGGCCCATTTTCTTGATTGGTTGGGCTTCCACATTAAATGTCAGTTCTGTATTCAAGGTCACATATGGTCTCTCTCTGGTTCTCAGTGCCCCATGGGGTCAGGCAGGCCATGGCTGGCTGGGGCAGTGTCTGTCCTGTCCATGCCCTGATCTTCAGGCCAGACTTTGTGGGAAGTGTTATGATGAAATTCACTGTTGTCCCAGAGCCAATCCTTCTTTACCCTGCAAATGTAGCCTATATTTTGATCCTTCTCTGACTCCTATGTTTATTCCTCAGTGGGTTTGTAATTCAGAGGGAAGGGGTGCTATAAATAGGCACCTTCTATATTCCAAAAGGAAAATTGAGACAAAGCCTTTATAACAGGTGAGGGGGTCACCCTGAGGTTACACAAAATTGGTCCAAATCTCCCCCCTGCATCTCAGCTACTTCACAGCTTGGGACCAGTGTTGCAGGAGCCAACAGCTATGAAACTGTGTCTAAGACTTTTATTTTGCTCTGGGTAAGAATTTCCTCATCAGTAAAACTGGGGGATTGGATTAATTGATCTCAAAATTCCTGCACACCTTTAATAGTCATTGATTCTAGTACAGGGAAGGAGGTTTACCATGAACACCATCCATCACCCTGTGAGGTGAATTTCATGTGGCTGATGTCCTAGGGAGAAGGCAAGGTGTGAATAATGGTGTCTGACCAAATGCTCCTTCACTCTGAAGAACAGATCCTGGCTCTGTGCCTCTCCCTGCCTCCACAGCCTCCTCTCATGGCCGGGACTCCAGCCACACGTCAAGAAACAGTAGAAGAAAAGGAAAGTGAGGGGGGTAGGTGCAGCGACTGATCAGCTCACTGTCCCCGACGACTGTGAGGACCAGAATGGTGGTTGGGACCACATACTGTGCTAACAGACCAACCAGATCCAAGTCCTGCTCTTGCTACTGTCTAGCTGTGCGACTCTGTGCAAGTCCCTTACCTTTGGAACCTCATTTTTCTCACCTATAAAATGGGTATTAAAAATACTATCTACTGACAGGGTGGCCATGAGAGCTCATGGGTTTAGAACTATACCTCGCAAACAGAAGCATTCTTTATAAACTATTGATATTATACTTGAATTCTCTGACCTAAAGAATGACCCTTTACTAAATTTAATGGTGAGAACAAAATAAGGAGACAGGAGACAAAGAAAATGCCTGGAACAAATTTCCTCCCTCTCCAAAGACCAACACAGAGAAGAGTCCAGAAGGCTGCTGTTCACATTGAATTGTTTGAAAAAACAAACTGAACAACTGAGCTCAAGCGAGGGGTTCTTGTCAACAGTTATCTGTTTCAAAAATTCAAAAAATGCTCGTTTCTTTCAAACAAATGCCCCTAATTATCGGCACTGATGCATGTTTACTGAATAGTTACAACTGATGGTTAAATGATGTTCCATAAAATATCAGTTTTTTTTCTGGTATAATCTATAGAATAAATGAGACTCAGTATGGTTTATTGTTGGTGTTCTTCAATGCAATATTACTTCTAGGGATTTGAAATTTTGGGGGTAGGATTTATGCCTGTCATGGGCAACTGTCGTTTTTGTCTGCTCCCTTTCATGCTTTACTCTTTGGGAAAAAGGAACTGATTCCTCTTCAACCAAGTGACTCTAGGGGCTGTCAGTCATGTTACCTTGAACCCACACCACTCTGCTCCAGCAGCTGGGTGCATGAACCAGAGTTCAGCCGGTAGCCTCTTACCCTCTGAGCCATAGATATTACCCAAGGTATGAGGATGTGGCCCATAGGCTGACCTAAGTGCGTCCCTGGGATTTTCTGACCTGGAGTTGGGTGAAGGATAGATGGACAGAAGAAAAGGAAAAATACCTGACCCTAGGACTGCTCGTATCCACACCTTCAACAGTATGGAGAAATCAGCTGAGAGATGGAGCAAAAAAGAGAAGCAGAGATGAGAACAGAAGAGAGAAATCCCAGAAGGCTCCCATTCCTCTTTTCCCAGGTGTCTCCACCTTCTCTGATGGGGTGCTATGTAAGCCATTACATCTCCCTCTTAGTCCAAGTTAGGTTCAGTTGGGTTTATGACACGTGCAGGATTAAGAGTTTGTCCATCCATCCATCCAGCACTTTTTTAGTAAGTGAATATCTGTAGAGAGCCAACCATGTGCCAGGCTGGGTTCCAAGCACAGTTTCAGGAGCTGGAGATCAAGCAGTGAATAAGAAGCAGGACCGAGGGTCTAGTGACAGATGGGGTGTGGCCGGAGGGTCAGGGAGGGACTCTCTTGGGAGGTGACATCAGGCAGAATCCCAGATGAAGTGGAGGAGAGAGCTGCATGACAGCGTGAGATATGCGTTCCCAGCCTGGCCCAGGGCTGACATCACGTGTCAGTTAGAGAAATCGCTCTCCTCCTGGGCTGCAAGGAAGGCATGGCAACCGCCTGTGCCACGGGGGACTCAGCCTGATGTGGTCTGAGAGCTGGACGGACCTGTATGTGAAACCCTGCCTTGGCTATTTCCGGCTTGGCTTGGGTTTAAGTTATGTAAATGCTTGAGCTCACTTTCCTCATAAGTAAAATGATGGTGCATGTCTTTTCATTAAGTCATTTATTCATTGAGAAAATATTTATGGAGTGCATCCTACATTTCAAGCACAGTATGAGCCTATGGAACTCATGGTCTAGAGAGGAAGAAAGAATTTAAAAAGTTTTGACTATATATAAACAAAAGTTTTATTAGGAAGATGCTGAGTCCTCTCTAGAGGCACCATGAGTGGTGCATCTAAGGTCAACCGCCCCCACTTTTATAAAAAATTAACCAAGATGACCTATGTAAGTGCTTAGGTCCTTGTCAACCCACAATAGAAATTGGCTCTCTTCCTTCTGATTAACCTCAGAATCATAGATCCTGAGAAAGAAGCATAAAATGATCACAGCCAACCTCTCAGTGATCACAGGAAGTCTGTAGGACTTGAGTTCCTCAAACAAATTTGCACAGATCAGAAGAGTCAAGAGAGCTCTGTCCTTGACTGCTCTGTCCTTGAGAGCCCATCCCTCTGGTGACCCCTTGGTGGGGGTGGGAACAAGCAACAGCCTTGTAAGCGACTACGTATGGGCTTGACTTCTTCCAATAGGTGACTAAAATCTGCATTTTCTCACCCCAACACATAACCAGGACCTGTTAAGTGTCAGGGAACACAATTCTTTCCTCAGGCTGACAAACAAATGTGTGGGCTACCTATGCTAGAAGAGGACAATGTGACCAACTCCAAATCTGGTTCCAGAAATGTATAAATTAAAATAAAGAACGAAACATTGGTTAGTGATAACCTATGGAAGAAGCTAATCCTAAGATAGAAAATGTACATCATTTTCTAAATGTACTATTACAGAAAAATTACTACTCCAGAACACATGTACATTGCTGACTACTCTCTGGTCTTTTTCCACCTTCGTGGGTAAAGGCACTGATTCCTTGGTTGACGATCTACCCATCCTCCCGCTAGATCGCACACTACTCCTCCAGGTTTCTCAGCTACAATCACACCTGGCATCTCACCTGCCGATCCATCAGCCAAACTTTTTTGTTAGATAAACCCAAAATACTGCACCACGAGCCTGGATGGGGGAGAGTGAGTGGCTTATATAACTGAGCTCTCCTTCTCTGAGGAAAATAAGCCAGCAAACCCCCAGAAACTCAAACCCGGAGAAATCACAGGACGTATTTTCCCTCTGCACCCCTGGCAGAGTGGAGAGGTCTTGAGAGGGGACTGAGCAACTCAGTGATCAGATTTCAGAGAGCCCCTTTTTAGTAACTGGAGAAGCATACCTAGGAAAGCCTCAAGGTGCATCTACCTGCAATCTGCTTAGACCAGGAGTGCGTAATCCAAAGCACGGTACTATTTTTCATGTAGTGTACTTTTCAGTCTGGCTGAATTCTGCTCATGTCTGTATAGAAAAGGGTCTAAGGGGAGATTTAGGAACTCACACACAGTGTCAGTATCTACATGATTTAAAGCCCTGCAAGTGAAGGCGGAGGGGACAGAACACCCCTTTGGGGGTCCTGAGACCTCGACAGTGAAAGCCCTGGTACTCAGGGGCTCTGTAATTCAGGGCCAGCCTGTCCTCCTGGAGGGCTGTGGCTTCTATAAAAGCCTCCAGGCTCTGCCTCTGTGAGCTGTGTGCTGCTGGGGGTTCTCTAGCACATGTCCCCTCACACTGTCATTGTCAATTCTCCAGCCCTTGTCTGCAATCTCCCCAAATGCCTCCTACAGTCTGAACTGGGTCCAGGGAAGAAACAGCCCATTTGAGAACAGGCACAAAGGAGGCTGGAAGCCCAAACTGTACCTCTGCATGTGAGTCATAAGGGGCTGTGTGTGACTATGTCCCCCAGGAGGGGCGATGCATGGCATCAGGAACCCCATTCAAGAGGACCTGACCCAGCTTCCCACAGGCCATTGTCCTCAAGTGGTTCCCCTGCAATGTGGCCCAGGGTCTGACACCTGCTCTGCCCAAATTCTGTCAGCTTTCCATGGACAGCAGTTGAGCATCAGGAGACTGACTTCAAGGCCTCAGCAGTAGTTTGTCAACGATTATAGATTAAATGTATACTTTTGCATACATTATGTAGATCACATATGTAAGTAGCTTCAACTGATGTTTGCGAGAGATGGTTTTGCTCTACAATCTGGAGCAGGGTCCACTGCCTCCGTGCAATGGTGACATCTTGTTGAGATGGAGCGAGAAAGGCAGGGTAGCGAATGCTCGTAATCCGGAGGCACAGCCGGCCTCTGCAGCAGCCTGCAGTGAGCGCGGTCTGTTTGGGATCACGAGTTAGTCTTGATTCCCTTTCTGAAGAACTATCTGTGAACCCAAGAAGCAAATGAAGCCAGATACACTGGGAATAACATGGTCTTAATAGCCAGACCCAAGTGAGAATATTGGTCTTGCCTCTCAGTGGCTGTGTGACCTGGGAGAATAGCTCAACCTCTCTGAACCCATCTCTTCAATCCACAAGTGAGGACAGGAGGGCCTCTCTGTGTTTGTGAGGACTAAATGAGAAAACACATTCAGGACTCCAGGCACAGAATCCTGCCTGGAGGACACACTCAGTAAGTGTCCGCTGCTGTGATCCCACTAAGATGTCCTTGAGTAAATTAACATGACAATGGCAGAGGAATATGGTGGCCAGCACCAGGCAGCAGCCGTGAGCCCCAAAACACTATCTTGTGACCAGCATGGTGTCCAGGGGCACTACACCACGCAAAATTGGACGCTCTGTCCCAACACACTCGTGGGAAGAAGGGGGGGATTCATAATCAGAAACGTACCTGGCTGCCGCCTCCAGCTGTTCTTTCCTATAAGGAGATGAGGGAGAAAGAAATAAACAAAGCATAAATTGCATGCAACAGTTTCTCCTTTCTCCCAAAATTTCCCCATGGCTTTCCTTTAATGAAGACAAAGGAGCAGGGTGGGGCTCTAAGCAAGATGGTGAGTGTGGAGGGGACCCAGAGAACGAGGTGGGTTTGCCCAGCCAGACCCCAGGTCTTTACTCTGCTGGACTGGCTCTGAGCCCAGCTGCTGGCGCTGGCCTCCGGGGATTTGTTTATCTATACAGACAGACCAGGAAACCAGGAATTTCATAACTTAGCAGCCACACACCTGGTCCCTCTGTCAGCATCACCATCATTGTTGACATCCCCATCATCATCATCGCTAATATTTACTGAGCAATAATTACTAGGCAGATACTATTTTAAGTGCTTTTCACGGATTAACTCATTTAATCCTCATAACAACCCTATCAGGTAAGTATTAGTATCATTCCCATTTTCCTGGTGAGAAAACAGGCACAGAGAAGTTAAATAAGTTGTTCAAGGTGTCATGGTCAGAAAGCGGAGAGTCAGGATTCAAACCCATGTGATCTGGGTCCACAGCCCACACTTCTAACCGTGAGGCCACATGTGGCATCCACACATTCATGACTCCGAACCTTTGCTCAGGCTCTGCTTAAAACTCCCGTCCTTTTTTCTCTTCTGGGAGCAGACTTAATGTGTCCTTTAAAAAAGTTCTAGCTATCACTTCTCAGCCTTTTGGCTAAGATCAAGTGCAGTATCTGTTCTTATCAGTTTAAAAAAGTTCTAGCAAGAGGGGCTGGCTCCTCCTTGGGTTTCTTATCCAACTCCCCAGGGTCTAGACTGAGCTAATCTCATCACCAGGCACGGAACTCGGGTCACACTGTCTTAGAATTATGCGGTCATCCATGAGCTGCTTAGGGGAAAACAAAGCCTCTGTTTTCCTTCCTCTCTCAAACTTGAGCACCCCATGCCCTGACATGGTAAGTGCACAACAAATATGGAATGGGTAACTGGCCTGTCACTGGAATCAAGGCACAGGAGAAATGGGGAGAGAACAGAAGCACCATGGTAGAGAAGTAAAAGGGCCAGATAGAGAGTTAAACTCCACAAGTTACCAGAAGCATCTGGGGAGAAAATGCTCTGACTTCCTGGAGTTCTCTGGGTCTCTGATTTTAGGAGAAATAGGGAAAGCAATAAGAGGAGAAGAGAAAGGTGAGGGAGTAGGCTGGGCAGGATCAAGGCCAAAGGTACTATGGGAAATGGTGTTCAGGAATTAGAGGCACCACTTTCTCACTCTCCAGACAACAATGTCATGCCTTCTCCTCTACCATCACACCTTCCCAGTAGCTCACGACCTTGACTCACCTCTCAGTGAGCTAGATCTGCCCCACGGTCCTCCACCAAAGTGACAGCCTCTTACACCTGGCTCCACCCACCTGGCTTCTCTTCTGTGCTGATGGATGAAAGGTTCACGCTACTGATGGCCAATCCTCACTCATGCTTCAGAGCCCACGCCTCCTACCCTGCTCTCTTCACAAGTCCTTCCCCTCCCCACTGCTTCCACATCTAGTTCTCTCTACCAGACCCTTTCCACGCAGGGAAAAACCCTGGCCCCATGTCCTGCTCCAGGTGTCACCTGCACTTGCTGTCCCCACGTGCTCACGGACTATCAGCAGGCTTCTATGCCCACCGCTCCACTGAGACTACTCTACTCAAAGCCCTGACCAACTCCAAGGGGTAACATCCAATGGGCTCTTCTGTGTCTCCATCCACCTGTGACAAGATCAGCACAGCTGCCCCCTTTCTGTGCACTGTTATGTCCCCAGTGCCAAACACAGTGCCTAGCACATAGGAAATGCTCAGTAAATATTTGCTGAATGAATGAATGGGGTAAGTGAATAAAAGATTTGTAACCACATTCCTGACAGAGTGTTCTAGCCCTACTGTCACTCAACAGTGGTTTCCCAAGACTATAATCTGGGAGCTTAGTATCTTCCTTTCCCATTGCAACACCAATGCTTCCTTCCAGCCCAGATTCTTCCAGCAGAGCCTGAACGCCTGCTACGGGCCAGGTACTCTGACATATTTCACAGGTGTTTTCACATATTTTATTCAGTTTCACTTTCAGAAATAGGTATTATTATCCCAGTAACACTTCTCTCATCCTGATTTTCTCCCTAAAACACTTTTTGTTCCCAGAGATACAATGGGCTTTGGCCTAAGACCTGGGTTCCAATCTTAGTTCTATCACTTACCAGCTGGGTAAACAGGCAAGCTAATTAATCTCACTGATGCTCTGAGTCTTCACCTATAAAATCTGGGTTATGAAAAATGGGGTTACCATTCTACTTATCTTCCAGGACATCCTAAAGATTAAATAAGATAGTGCGTATGAAAGCAGATCCAATGTTATCTGGCCACAGGGAAGGATTACTGCATGTAGTCGCCCATCTCTATTTTTAAGCGCTCCAATAATCAGGACCCTGGTCAAAAAAGGAACAAGTTCTGTATATACAATAAATTAAGTGAATCTTTTTGGGCAAGTAACTTCTACTTCTTGGGCCTATGTGTCCTCTCCATTTTCATTCTCATATCTAATGATTCCAAAGCTATACTGTCCAAGATGTAGCCACTAATCACATATGGCTATTTAAATTAAAATTAAATAAATAATTCAGTCCTAAGGTGCATTAGTAATAGACACAGGCTCAAAAGCCACACGGGGCTGGTGGTTAGCATCTTGGACAGCACAGCTGTAGGTAATTCTGCCATCCCTTTTACGGAACAAACTGGCCTTCTGTTGATGGAGAGAAAGGTCTTGTTTTTAACGTCTGCCTTCATCTCTGCTTCCACATAAGAATGGACTATCTATCATCCCTCCTGCATCTCCCTGTACCTTCTCAGATGCCCATCACCTTCTTGTACTAAGCCTCCACTGTCTCCACTGACCAGCAAATGAGAAGACCTTCAGTTCTTGAAGTTTTGGAGGCCTCAGGTTCTTCTCATATAAAATTGGGTTTAGACTGGAAACTCTCTGAGGTCCATTCCAATTGAAAAACCACGAGTTTATCATTTTAATATTAGTATTTAAGTTTATCATTTAAGTATTCAGTATTAACAAAAGAAAAATGAAAAGGCACCATCATTCTCCATCGATGCTAGCCTCAAACATATATATACTCGGAAACTAACAAAGGGCTCCCCTGAGCTGGAGAGTTTCATTCAGCACCACGGCTAGAGATGTGCTGTACAACTTCATCCTTCAAAACCTTTGGGAGAAATGTAAAATGATGCAGCCACCACAGACAACAGTCTAGCAGTTCCTCAAAAAGTTAAACATAGAGTTACTATCGCCAATCCTAGGTATATACACAGGAGAACGGAAAGCGTATGTCCACACAACATGTACGTCAGCATAATAACCAAAAAGTGGAAACAACCCGAATGTACATTAACTGATGGATAGATAAACAAAATGGGGCATTGTATAAAGGAATATTGCTCATCCATAAAAAGGAATAACATTCTTATACACGTGACAACACAGATGATACCTGGGAACATGTTAAATGTAATAAACTATACATAAAAGACCACATATTCTGAAATCACATTTTTATATGCAATGTCCAGAATAGGCAGAATAGAGATATTAAATAGATTAGTAGTCGCAGAGACTCGAGGAAAACAGGAGGGAAGAGTGACTGCTATGGGGACAGGGTTTCTTTCTGGGGTGATGAAAATATTCTGGAGTTAGACTGCATGATCGTGCCCAGTTTTATAAATATAAAAACCAAATTGTCCACTTTAGAAGAGTACCTTTTAGTGTATGTGAAATCCTCTTACAGCCTGTGAAACATATCTCAATAAAGTCATTTTCAAAGAAAAAAAGCATAAACAAAAGACAAAAAGTCTTTAGGAGGCAGATGAGGAAACACCAGTGTATTACCATCTCCTCCTTTGCCATTAAACATATGGAGTAGGTTGGAATTCAGGGCTATTCCTTTCCCAAGGGAATACCTTGTTTCAGAACGGTTGCTAAGTGAATTCTCTAGTGACTTTATACTTTTGTCCTTGAAGAGAAGAAAGAAAGAAACGTTCTCTCTAAGTTGAAAAGCCATTCCCATATCACAGCAGCTGTCTGCAGCACTATGCATCCCTCCAAGTCTCAGACAGCTTGGACAATACCTTATTTATAATAAATCAACCCAAAAGAATGGGCCTCGTGCCAAGGCCTTGGGATGCATAGCAAATGGAAATCGTCTTGGTTCTGCATTCAGCGTGGTTGTACATGTTCTTGCCTTTGAGTTCAAGGTCACTGTCACTAGGGCCGTCTGGGGAACTTTAAAAAATACTGATGCCTGGGCCCCACTCCCGGGAATTCTGACTTAATTAGCCCAGAGTGTGGCCTTGAGCATTGGGGATTTTTTATGATTCAAATGTGCAGCCCAGACTGGGACCCACTACCCCAAAGGATTTCCCCCAGAAAACCACGAAGACCACTGGCACAAGTACAGACCCACAGGAGGATGGTCAGCCACGCTCGAGCACTCATATAGGCCGCCACTTGCCTGAAGAATGGAAAAGAGACGACTGATTCATAGAACCGCCATGTTGCTACAAGGTCGATCCTGTTGGGGTTTGTAGCATAGTATCTCCAGGCAGCCTGAGGAGAAGAGGGGCACGGTGTCACACAGGGTGCCCCACGTCAGAACACCCACTCAGCCCTTGACCTCTACGAGTCTGAATATGCATTTAGGTAACATTCAGGGAAGCTGAGATTCTTGGCTTTTTGTAGCTCCTTTGGGAAGAAAACCTTCCTTGACCCCATCACCTGGGAGCTACCATGGGCAGGGTGCTGGGTGTAAAGTCCTGAAAGGAGCAGGGGGGCTCTTGCTGCCAGTTCCCCGAGACTTCTCAAGTAGGTGGGACGATGAACGCTGTCCTCTGTGTCATTTCTGGGTACTAGAGACAGCCCCAGAGATGAGGCTTTAATTCTAATAGATTAGAACTTTGGGGATACCGCGAAGGTTTGGGGCTTGGGGGATAATGGAGCATTGATGACTCAGTGATGGGGACTTCGCAAAGAAACTATGGTACGAAGGATGACATCATGTACCACCCAGTATCAGACCCACTGACCCACTGACCCACTCATGTGACAGGACACAAGTTCACAAGCAGGTGGTCATGCAGACATTCAACCCTGCGCAGCTATAGCCACGACACTCCACTTCCCTATTCTCTGTGCTCTCAACAGCCTGTGTAGCCACAGAGCACGAGCTCTCTAAGTATAAGGACACTCTTCTGCCTTTCTCAACACCTCTCATTAGTCTCCCACTTCCAGTACATGGTGTGGGCAGTGATAGAGTCAGACAGCTGGCAGGCCCCAGTGTCCACCAGTGCTTGCCTGTCTACTGGGCAGGACAAATGGGAAAACTGTCCAATATGGGAGATGCATGGGTGAGGCATCTCTTCCTCTCTTGGCCATGAGTTCTCTATCCTTGGCAGATGTGAGGGAGCCCATTTCCTTATAGCCAACTGGCTTAGCACCTGGACTCTAGGCTGACTCTTCCTTGAGGACTTCCAGGTCAAGACTGGAGTGGGAAGTAGAGGCCTAGAATGGACTCAGGTCCACCCCAAACTCTCCACTCCAATGCTACTAGTAAAAGAGCTGATGGGTCAGTCCCTGTCTGAGTCTTGTGTCCTGCTTGGCTTAGAACCTGTAAGGGAGAGTGACAGGTCTGTCGCATTCAGTGCACAGGTCAAAGAGGTAACACCGGGAACACCCAGAGCCACCCGCAAGCAAGCACGGTCCTGGGTCCCGCCCTGGATCATGGGCATGCCCACTCCTGCACAGGCGTGCACACACACACGTGGACGTGGACACAGAGAGCGCGGCCGTCCCAGGGCCCGGGCACACACCTGGATGAGTTCAGCAGCCGGTTTCCTCCTCTTCTCAAAGTGTTTCTGCCGGTGCTGTTCCTGCACCTTGAGGGCCAGCCCCGACCCCAGGATGCCCTGGGGGAAGAAGACAGGCCCCGAGGTCAGCCACCCCCTCCTGGGGCCACAGGGACAGCGCCAAGCATGGGGAGAAGGGGACACCCCTCCCGTCTCTGCAACAGCTGCTGGGCTACATGGAGCCATGAGGTCAGGAAGGCCTGGGTTCTGCCCCAGACTCTGCCACTTCCAGTGCTGAGACGCTGACCAAGCCTCCGTCTGGGGCATCTCTGTCTCCTTCACAGGGAAGTGGGAGAACAGGGCCTGCCTTGTAGGGACAACAGCGCCCGCTTCGTAGGGGTACTAGTGCCCACCTTGTAATTTGTTAAGGAGAAAGTGAACTTATGTACAGGACCTGCTTAGTAAGGGGGACAAGGGGTATGACACAGAAGATGCCCAGTAAACGTTCACAGACTTTAAAAAAATATTTCAGCTGCTTAAATTGTCACTTGAGACTTCTACTATAGTTGGAATTTCCCATAACAGTGATCTGTTGTTTTTCCAGGTCAGACTCGCGTGTGGGTTAAATGGACGGAAGCGTGCCCTCTTCAAGCTGAGAGGGACTTAGACACTGTGCAGCCCCCCACAGTCCCTGGTCTATTACAGATGAGGGACTGAGCTTCAGAATGGGCACTGCCCAAGGCTGAACTGCTTAGAGATGAGGCAGGGCTGGGATGGGGAAAGAATGTCACCAAACTAAGGATGGGAGATGAAGGGGGGATAGGGCTGTTGTATTAGAAGGTTCTTTGCAAGCTTTGTGAGGAAGAGCCAGGCTTCAGAACCAGCAGCCCTGGGATTCCTGGCTCCACAGCCCAGCAGCCCTGGGACTGCTTTCATGCGTCATCTGGAGAATGGTGACACACACAGCACCAAATTCACAATGTTGTCATGAAAATGAAATGAGATGCTGTAGGTAAAGCATTTGACATGATTCCAGCACACAGGAAGTTCAACAAATGCTATCTATCATTGCTCATATTACGCTCAGGGGTCCCGGGCTTTAGGGAAGTTATTCACTCATAGGTCAAGACTCACTTTTGAGGGAAATGCATATTTTTTACAAAAACCAGTAAGTGACAGGCTCAGGAAGGGAGTTCACGTATACAAAGGACCCGCTATGTGCGAGGTGCTGGGAAGAAGATGTCATCCCAGCCACCCAGGCGCTCACAGCTCTGGGGGAGGCAGGTACAGGAAGGTACTATCTCAGATGGGGTCAGAAATACCTTTACACAGTTATGCCTGGAGGAGGGAGTGACTAACTCAGCCTAAAGCAGCAGCATTGAAACTGGGGCTCGGAGGAGGAGTGGATGTATGGAGAGATGACTCCCGGCAGAAGAGCGGCACAGCCATGGCAAAAAGGCAGGGAATCAGGCTGACAGGGCTGGCTACTGAGTCACCAGGGCTGGAACTTAGGGCAGGACAGGATGGAAGCTGCATCTGCAAAGTTCAGCTGGGCCAGATGGTGAGGGTCCTGCATGTCATAGTGGGGAGAACATGGAAGGTACTTACTGCTGGAAGGGCAAAAAAGGAGACGCCAATTAAGGAAAAGGTGGCTGCAATGAGACGGCCTTCCCACGTTTTGGGTGTTTTGTCTCCATAGCCAATGGTGGCCAGTGTGATCTGCAGAGAGAGGAGTTCAGGCATGGGGCTCCCCAGGGGGCGGCTGATCAGGGATGCGGCAACCGAGCCCACCGATGGCCCTCCTGTCCTCCTTGGGGATGTTTTTCCCATGGAGAAAAGGCAAGCAGTACCAACTAACTCACATGGAACCATGAAACCACATCTGTTTCTAACTTAAGAATTTCCTACCCGTAGTCAATCAGCCAACAAATATTAAATAATTTCTAAACATGTGTGTGCCTGTGCATTCTTGTGTATATCCGTGTACGGGTGATTGTGGAGCCATGTGTGCTTGTGAGTATATTTATATGCATTGTGTGTGTATGTGCACGTGTCTGTTCTGGTGTGTGCTGCATATGGCTGGGTGTGTTTTTACATGTAGTTATTGGTGCTCTTGTACTTAAGAACATGGAAGGCAGGATATGACAGCAGTTAAGAGTGTGGCTTCTGGAGAGAAACTGCCTGAATTCAAATCCCACATCAGCTACTTACTGGCTCTGAGACCTAACTGAATTAGTTACTTCTTCATGCCTCAGTTTCTGCATTTTTTTGTGTGTGTTATCAGAGCTACAACCTTTTTTTTATATATATAATTTATTTTGGTATCATTAATCTACAATTACATGTGCAATATTATGGGTATAAAACTACCCCCTTCATCAGGTCCCCCCCACCAATCCCATTACAGTCACTGTCCATCAGCTTAGTGAGATGCTATAGAATCACTACTTGTCTTCTCTGAGTTGTACAGCCCTCCCTGTGCCCCCCCAACATTACATCTGCTAATCGTAATGCCCCTTTTTCCCTCTTATCAATCCCTTCCCGCCCATTTTCCCCAGTTCCTTTCCCTTTGGTAACTATTAGTCCGTTCTTGGGTTCTGTGAGTCTGCTGCTGTTTTGTTCCTTCAGTATTTTTCCTTTGTTCTTATACTCCACATATGAGTGAAATCATTTGATACTTGTCTTTTTCGGCTTGGCTTATTTCACTGAGCATAATACCCTCTAGCTCCATCCATGTTGTTGCAAATGGTAGGATTTGTTTTCTTCTTATGGCTGAATAATATTCCATTGTGTATATGTACCACATCTTCTTTATCCATTCATCTACTGATGGACACTTAGGTTGCTTCCATTTCTTGGCTATTGTAAATAGTGCTGCAATAAACATAGGGGTGCATCTGTCTTTTCAAACTGGGCTGCTGCATTCTTAGGGTAAATTCCTAGGAGTGGAATTCCTGGGTCAAATGGTATTTCTATTTTGAGTTTTTTGAGGAACCTCCATACTGCTTTCCACAATGGTTGAACTAATTTGCAGTCCCACCAGCAGTGTAGGAGGGTTCCCTTTTTTCCACATCCTCGCCAACATTTGTTGTTGTTTGTGTTTTGGATGGTGGCCATCCTCACTGGTGTGAGGTGATATCTCATTGTGGTTTTAATCTGCATTTCTCAGTTTCTGCATTTTAAAGAAAGGAGCTAATAAAGGGAGGTGCTTGGGTTTAAAATGTGTGTGGAGCAATGCTCTGGAGCAAAGTGAGCCCTCAGTCAATGCTAGCTTTAGTACCCATGCCCTGTGGGTGTGTGGCTGTGCATCTCTACATGTGTTTGAAGGTGTGTGTGCACACATGTGCTCTGCCACTGAGTCTGTACATGCATAGCTTGGCTGGTCACAGCCGACGACTGATGAGGTAGGGTCCTTGAGTGGCCATGGGACCTGGCTCTTCTGGACCCCTGACTTCCTCTAAACCCTATAGAAAGCCCACTGCAAGTGCATACCATGTAGGCAGGGCCCTCAGTCGACGGTGGCCACAGACTGTGCATGCCCGTGCCACGCCTTCGCTCCTTGGTCTCTCATAACCCCCAGGGGTCAGGGGGCCTTCAAGGTAGTGACTCACCAGGCCCCACCAAAGGGCATCTGCATAGGTCTCAAACTCCTCTTTCATCTCTCCTCCTTGTGCATCCACCTCCGGCACGTCTTTCTCAACCAGGTAGACCAGAAATGAAGAAAGGATGAGCGTCAGGAACCCGATGTACCAGGCGGTGATGAGCTCCTGGGAGGGGGAGCGGCAGAGGGGAAGTGGTCACTGGGAGGTCCCAGCTCTGTGACGGTGGGCGAGTGACTCACCTTCTCTGACCCTCACCTCCCATCACTGCACGATGGGATCAGTGCATCATTAACAAAGCAAATGTGTGGCTCTCGGAGGGGAAGTTTTTGCCTTAGGGTGACCGTGATATCACAGCTCCAGAGGCTTCCCAGGGAGGCAAGAGGCAGGAGGAACTTGCTGCTGCCTCAGAGACAAGGCTGAGGACTCAGGAGTCTTGGTTCTCAAAGGACTGGGCACGGCAAGGATAGAGCTGCTGGGAATTTGACAGCAACGGGAAGCCGGCATGGCATAGCCGACGCAGCTAGGGACAGGGACCAAGTTATGCCACTGATTACTGTGTGCCCCTGGGCAAAGTACCCTCTTCCCCAGCCTTAGTTTCTTCAGTTTTAAAACCAGAGAGTTCCTGAAAGTGCCATGTGTACTGCAGATAGGTAGTTTTTATGTTAAATGGTCACAAATTGATGTAAGCCATTCTAAAAATTAGCATAGATAACACATAAAACCTATTATTTCATGGATACTAATATGCTTATAGACTGGACATATATCTAAGTACACTAGAGCAAGGTGACTCAGAGAAAAATGTTAAGGAACAGTATGGACGATGCAGAGATGTGGCAAAGATCAGCAAATCATTCAAGTTTCAAACGCCCTCATGAGACAATCCCTAAGCCTCTTCCTATTTCTCCCATTCTATTCCCTTTTCAGAGTTCAGCATGGTTGTTGGGGAAAGAATCAAGTCAAGGTTATTGGTACACACAAGCTGGAGATGAGCCCTGTCGTTCCTGTGAAGTCACCATGGGGAACAGTTACTCACACCGATACACAGCACCTACCTGGCGCCCTGCATCAGGTGAGCTGGCCTTCTGGCCAACAGAACCTCTCTGACGGGGTAGCTTCCTGCATCCCTCCTGGGCTCTGCTCACCCTGGTCTTGCTACCTGAATTGGGCCTCCCCGAGGGACCAACCGAAGAGCTTCGAGTCAAGTTCAGACACACGTCACCTCCATTGTGAAAGTTTGCCAAATATTTGAGCTAGAGTTCCTGTCTTTGTGCCTTCCCTGTTTTCTAA
Organism: Smutsia gigantea; assembly: GCA_032199065.1. Lineage (NCBI taxonomy): Eukaryota > Metazoa > Chordata > Mammalia > Pholidota > Manidae > Smutsia > Smutsia gigantea. The sequence continues at coordinate 34,084 of JAVSCE010006046.1, read as the reverse complement.
ACAGAGTTCTCTAAATCTCTGACACTTTAAAAGGCCTGGCTTGCCCCACAGCATCGTGGGCACGGTGCACTTGTGTGAATTCACTCTGCAGGTTCGTTCAGATAGAGCAGGCAGTCCAGCCACCTCTCCCCTCGGGGAGTGTCTGCCCTCCTGGGAGGTTGAGAAGGAACAGGCAAATGGAGAGTCCACCCCCAGGGGCTGTCCGAGCATGAGCCTCTGGCCTTGTTGAGCGTGTTTCAGTGTTCCTATGTTTTTTCATACCCTCTGGCCCGCAAATGTGAATCAGAGTTTCAGCTGGTGCTTATCCAAGGAAACAGCTAACTGTTCATGAATGCACAGAAAAACTGGCTGTGTTCGATTACTAAGAGGTGGCATAATGGTCCCTGATGAGGAGTGAAAATGTGTCCCGAGTCTATGCCTTGTAGTCACTTAAACCGTCATGACTATTTAAAATCATTGTGACTTTACACGATTTTTGCCAGCAGCTCTGTGGCAGAGCCCGTGGGGTTCCTCCTTCCCCACAGCCTCTGGCACATGCCCGAGCTCTCTGCAGTCAGCCTGGGCTGAGGGACTGGGGTTGAGCCAGGGTGGGGAGTGAGGGGAGCGACTTTCTGCCCGCTCCTTAAGTCCATTCTGCAGGATGATCCAAGCCCCTCGTCCCTTGCCCCGGACACTCAAAACCCATTTTTAAGACAAACAAGGGCCACCCAGCCCACATCAGACACCATGTGAGCAAGAAGACATCAACGATTTTGTGCTAGAAGCAGCGCCTGGCCTATCGTGACTTCAAAAGTCTAATCCTGTGCAACGTGGGTCTCCCACTCTGAGGCGTCAGCCTGGAATTTGGCCCAGAGTACATGTGTTTTGAAAGAACGAATGAAGAAGTGAACTGGTAAGTGATCAGTCACCTGGCTTAGAGAAGGAGCTGGTCTAAGCTCTTGCTGCTAGCCAGTGGGGAAGCTGGGCTCAAATGCAGGCAAGTGCTTACTTCCTAGACGCACTGCCTGTCCTGGAAGTGAAGGCCAGCCCAGCAGCTGCTCTGTAGCTCAGCAACAGCGAATGGCTAAGAGTGTGTACAGTGGCGACGTTTCGGGGAGGGATGGGATATAGAGCGTGACAAGCAGTTCCTTTTTCTGCCTTTCGTATCTAACCACAGAGTTGTGATTTTTTCTTGAAGTTCTGCCCACTGGCCCCAGTCATGGGTCTGGCAGCAGCGCGGACCCTTCTCGTCCCAGGAATCACTTGACAAGCATCCAACCGTCCTCTATTCTAATCTGAGGGAACACAGGACAAGGACCTAAATAGCATTTTTTGTCCTGATTTCCTCCAGAGCCATGAATCAGCTCATCTCTGTCCAGGTTGCAAGGGTAGATGTTGCAAGCATGTCCTCTGATAAAAGATAAAATACAAGGTCAGGCGGAGGACCTTCTCGAAAGAAGGCTCTGGCCTCAAAAAGTCTGTGGTCAGAGGTAGCACAGCGAGAACAGAAAGTGTCCAGCAGAAAATGGAAGACTCCCAGGTGTTTTAAATTTGTATTTCGTTTTACTTATATATTTCTTTGCACTGTTTGTGAGGAAAGGCATATCTGGAATAACAAATGCTACCATTAATGAGCACCTACTGCTTACCAGGCACTTAAATGTACCTTTTCTCATGTGAGCAGCCAGAAGGATTCACATTTTAACCACAGAGGAAGCGCCTAAAAATAGAGCAACATTCTTAGTCTTATACCGGGAAGGCAGTCAAGCTGAATTTTGCACTGGGTTGCTATCTGACCCCTAAGTTCATGTTATTCTACTAGGAGATACCAGCATATCTGAGATGTAGGAACCCAGGAGTTGTGTGAGTGTATTCTGCGTTGTTCAGTGGAGGGGGGGGGCATTAACACTTACAAGGAAAGCTCTGAGCTCCCCAGTGTCAACTTGCCTTACGTCCAGTGCACCAGAAGCAGAGCCTGAGATAAGGATTTAGGTGTGCGTGACTTCTTGGCTTGTGCTGATTGAGGGAGATGCTCAGAAGAGAGGGAGTGAGGGAAGCCAGGAAGCGCAGGAGGAGCTAAGCAGAGATGTGGTCTTGGCTGGAGCCTCCTTCAGCCTGATCCCCCTGGCAGCTCTGGAGTATGAACTGCACCACAGGGCTGGTCCCAACATGAATAAATGTGCCCTGTGTCAGCTGTCATTGGCTGTGGGCTTCCCTGATGGGCGGGGAGGAGGGTTGGGACAATGCAACCTCCTGGGCAAGGCAGCTCTCCTTTACTTGTCCAGAGAAGGGGACAGCTGGGAGCATGAGAAGTCAACAGCCGAGCAGCTGAGGGCTGGGCACATCCTCCTAGTGAAAAGGGCCTCGCACCAACAGTGTCCGCTGTACCCGCCAAGGTTGGCACAGGAAGATACTCTCTCGGTAACAAAGGCAGCCTTGACTTTATCCCCCGAAGGACGCCCAACCCAGGGGTCCTCCCCTCTGTTTCTCCTGCTCTGGCCTCTGAGGGGCCCTTCCTGCTGAGCTGAGACCCAGAGGTTCTCCTCATTCCTCCAGGGGCCAGCTAAGGCGAGGATGGTGAAACAAAGGGGTACCAAAGGTTTGGACTAGCAGGAAAGAAACTCAGGGAGCACCGTGGCTCTGGACACGCTGGGCACCTCGGCTCTAGGTGTGCTGGGCTCTGCCGGCCTGGGCTTCCACACCTGCTCAAGCACAAGGGACTCTGGGAGGGGACTGGACCGAGCCCACCTGTCCCAGCTTCTGATCTCCCTTGAAAAGTGACTCCACTGCGACCAGCAGAGACCACTGAACATGGGCTCTGCAGCCAGGCTGCCTGGGTTTGGGTCCGACTGCGTGGCCTTGCACAGGTTACATCCTCTTCCGGATCGGCTCCCTTATCAGTGTGATGAGGCAGGAACAGTGCCCAAGTCCTGGGATGAGCTAATCTGTAACAGTAAGTCCTCAGTGTTGTGCCTTGGGCTACATATAATAGCAATGAAATGTCTCCTATGAGCTGGGTGTGCTCTGAGTGCTTTTCGCCCTGTGAGGTAAGCGCACAGCATCCCTGTTTTATAAACGCAGGAACCAAGACCCAGAGAGGTTGCAGAAAATCTCCAAAGTCACACCAGTAGAGTTTGGATTCAAAGCCGTCTGCGTGGCCCAGCCCCCCCATGCCATGCTGCCTTGCATAAGCTCATTTCATCCCAGAGGTATAGGTGTCATTATCCCTATTTTAGAAATGAGGAAGCTGAGTGACTTGCCAAAGTCATCTGTGCAGTGGGGCTGAGGCCTGAACCCAGCTCTACCTGCTCTGCTCACCGCAGCACACCCGCTCATGCCTCTCCTGTCCCTGCTCCTCCTCCTCCTCCATGGTGGCAGGACGGACACCCTCTGGGGACACTGTAGGGGAGGGGACGCCCCTGGAGGGCACAGGTGGGTGAGAAGCCCCGGCAGCTCCTCCGTGGCACTCACTTTGCTGTGGGCACAGATGGCCGAGCCCAGGAGCTTCCAGGTGCCGCCCCTCCTGTCCATCCGCAGCATACGCAGGATCTGCAGGAAGCGCAGGCTTCTCAGGGAGGTGGCCAGGACGTTGCCCTGGTTTCCCACGGCCACCACGGGCACAGAGGCAATCAGCACGAAGATGTCTGGGGAGGACAGAGAGGCGACAGGGCAGAAGGCAAAGGTCACGGGAAGGCCATGGGGCCGCCACAGGAGGTGTCCACCAGTGGAGGATCACATGCCAAGCACCATTGGGTTGAGTTGTGACATCACCCGCATGAGGCAAAGTGCGTTAATTCCCCTGTGGCGGATGAGGAAGCAGCTTGAACTCCAGCACCTTTCCAAGGCTACACAGCAGATGGAGCGGAGCTGGGACTGGACCCAGGCCTGTCAGACTCCAACGCTCCCTCTAAACCCCAGGGACATGATCCCCAAGGTCCCCCAGGGTGGCATGTGAGGGTGGCTCTCAGGCTGAGAGGGGGTCTGTGAGACGAGGGATTTATCCAGAAATAATCCCAGGAAGCAGGAATGAGGGGAAAGGGAGATGGGAGGGAGAAAAAGCCCAAGTAAGTGGTGCTCTCAAGGCTGCTGCAGGGGCCGCTGAGCTGGGAGCATGACAGCTGCTGAGATCACCCCTCTGGGAGATGGGGGCTGGGACAGGTGTCCCCTGCTGGCTGAGGGTCGGCTCTGGGGGGAGGGTCGCCCACTTCTGAGCTGCGTGCCTGATGCTCTCCCTTAGCATCAGAAAACACCGTGGATAGACTGTGGGAAGGCATGAGGCCTGCCATGCAATGATGGGGAAATGGCCAACACAGCCGTGGCTGAAGGCGGGGAGGCCAAGGGTATGAGGGTCCTGTGAAAGGGCGGCACTGGCTCCTGAACTTAATAGCCGAGTGTGGAAGATGGTGTCCTGGTCTCTCCCTTACTCCTTTCAGTGGTCCCCAGCACCCATATCAGTGACCTTCCTGCAGAGAGCTAGCAAGCCAAAAGGACCCCATGGTCAAGTACGTTTGGGAAAGATTCAGTTGAACAGGTTTTGCTCGAGCAGGATTTCTCAGAGCCTTTAGCATGCTAATACGCACTGTGACTTCAATTATACAAATGAAGTGCAGCCTTTCCCGAAAGATTTCAAACACAGAAATATTTTTTGCGAGAGCATCAGGGTTCCAAGGAACACGCTTGAGGAAATGTTTATCCACTGGGAAAAGTACAAGCTACTGAAAACTGTGAGCTGGCTCTTGGGAACCTCATGTCTCCACACCTTTGTATGTGCTAGTCCTTCCGCTTGGAATAGGCTCTTGAATTCACACCTAGTCATGTTTGCCGAAACAGCTGGCACCCTTTCTACCTTGTCAAAGTGTCCCCCGGATGTGCCTAACTTTTGGGAAAAACTAGAGGTCAAACATCTGGGTCTCAATATGTCTACATCTTTGCCAGGGTTCTCAGTCTATCTGTGCAAAGCTAGCCACTTATAATGTTTGTAGAAAACAAAACAGAACAAAACTAGATGTGTGGCAAACGTAACTCAAGTCTATGATGCTCGGGAATGAATGACAGGTTCTGCCCCAGGTGGACCACTCCACACCCAAAATGGCAGGGCCTGAGGCTGCCCCGACTATGAAGGCCATAATGTCCGTGGACATGGTAACCACCTGCTTGTCAGGCACGTGGAGAAAAGCAACATTTCCCATGAGGTCCATATGGGAGAAGTTGAGGTGAGTAGAGCAGAAAATGCAGCAATACCAGAAAAGAAACCAGCAAGGATGGTGTGAGGCTGAGGCCCAGCCTCGCCTCTCCAGGGAAGGCCACCAGGGGAGTGTGATTGGAGCTCTGTTACATAAGCCCATCTATCTTAGAACAGTGGCTATGGCTCCACGGGGATGTTTCTGTCCTGGAGGGTCCAGGCTCCACATGCTAGGATGTTCTCAAACTGGGCAGGATTATCTGAATTGGGGCATTATCAATCCCAAAGTCCCCTTGCCCAACTTCTCCGCACCCCGTCACATCCCCACCCCCACATGACTTCTGGTCAGCACTGGATAGGTCACTCCAAAGAAGGAAAAGAAGTTCAGCCTAACACATTGCAAAAGACTCAAATGGAAGACATGACAGAGGAAGGGAAGGAAAGCTGGGGGCTGCTATGGACTAAATGTGTCCCCCCAGATTCCTGTGCTGTGATCCTAATCTGTAGTGTGATGGCATTAGGAGGTGGGGCCTCTGGAAAGTGATTAGGTCGTGAGGGTGGAGCCTGCAAGAATGGGATGAGTGGCCTTTGAAAGAGACCCCAGAGAGCTCCCGGGCCCCTTCCTCCAGGCAGAGACACAGTGAGAAGTCCAGGAAGTCAGCGGTCTGCAACCAGGAGGGGAGCCCTAGCTAGACCCCACTCATGAGGGCACCCTGATCTTGGACTTCTAGCCTCCAGAATGGAGAGAAATAGATCTCTATTGCTTAAGCCCCCAGTCTGTGGTATTCTGTTAGGGCAGCCCAAAGGGACTAATACAGGAGTAGGCAGGGGAGGAGGACAAAGGAAGAAAGAAGGAAAATATATGAAAAGAAAATCAGTAGCTAAAATGTCCTCCAAAATCACATGGGCATGCATGTGCGCACACACACACAGATACTCTACTTGAATGCAAAATTCTGAGTAATAAACAAAACCCTCACATGTCCAACCTCAGCAGCAGATGGGAAGGAAGGAGCAGTGGTTTCAGCAGACAGCAAGGGTACAGATTGACTGTGAGCAGCCTGCACACAGGGTGGTGCAAGTCCAGGCCTCACAGAGAGAAGACTGGCGCCTAGCAGGGGTGGGTCCAGCTCTTCTCTCCTGCGCTGGCCATCCATACCCCAAAGGCTGAGTTCAGTACTGGGAGTCACTTTTCAATGGGGCAAGTGGGGACAGGTAGTCTGCTCAGAGGAGAGGTGAGGATGATGCTGAGAATGTGTGACAGAAGGTGAGGTTGCAGCCACTCGGCACAAATTTCCTGAAAAAGGAGGATTGTGCTGGAGTGGAGAGGAGGATCAGAGTGGCTAGACTCAAGCATTTGAAGAAGACAGGTGGAATTAAGAGGGAATAAAAACATTGAGAGGTAGTGAGCACCCCGGGACAAGAGGCGTGCAAGCCATGTGGGTGGCTACTTGAAGGCTGCTGCAAAGGGGACAGAGCATCAGACAGGAGGGCATGGTGGACTAAACGCTTCAGAGCATAAAAATGCTTTTTCCAGCCCAGACATCCAATGATCCTGTAATTTTAACCATTTCTAGGCGTCTGAAGTTCCAATAGTCCTACCCACAACTAAGGCAGATTTTGTCTGTCACTATATGATTTTAGTAGGATCTTCAGAGAGAAAGTATAGGGTCCATGCTGCACCAATAGGGTAAATGAAAGCTATCAATTGGATTGGATGGAGGGGTTTACTGACAGCTTCCACAGCAGCTTTTGGATCAGGACACAGCAACATGGTGATGGGTAAGAGGACAGGGGCTAGATTCTTCCAGATCTGGGTATTAAGATGGAATCTGCTGCTTCCTACCTATGTGACTAGAAAATGACTCAGCTCTGTGAGCCTCAGTTTCCACTTCTGTAAAATGGGCACAACAGAGTCCTATAGAAGTAATTCTCAAACAGCAATGGTGTCATGCCTCCCACCCCCACCGCAGCCGTCTGGAAATGTACAGCCGGTTTCGGTTGTCACAGTGACTGGGCACCACCAGTCTAGGGTCTGGGGGTGCTCGACATCCAGCAACAAGCTGTCTCTTCACCCAAAAGCCCACAGGGATCCCCACCCCCATTATGAATCGCTGCCCTATAGAGCCGTTGGGAGGATAAGCCACAGAAGGAGGAATTCAGCACATGGAAGACTGGCTGGCTCACAATACCACATGATTTCCCAGAGGAATGGTGTCTGCTTAAAATGTCCCCGGACAGTTCACCCAAGAGGGGGACTCCGCCTCCACTCAACCTGGGGTCCAGGCTTACCCAACATGCACAGGGGCTTCCTGGCGAACTTCAGCCGTCCCCGCCAGCCTTTGTATCGGCAGCAACATCCGGCAGCCCAGATCCTCAGAGCAAACTCGGCTCCGAAGATGAAAATAGCGAATGTTTCCTGCATTGAAGAACATACGGAGGAACACTGATTAACCGGGACCAGCACGTCTGGACCCGGACACTTCTGTTCTGATGTTGTGAGGAGCTCGATCACTGCCATTGGTGCTTCGCTGGTGCAGGGGGCAGGACAACAGGTTGGTCACCTCCATTCAGTCACCTGTCTTCATTCTGATGAGCTAACCGTCCCTTACATTAAGCCTTCTGAAGTGATTACTTGTTCTTTGTCCTATGTTTTTGTTCCAATGGATCATTTTTTTAAAAGTCCCATTATTGTACTAAAAGCCCCTGAGAAGAGCAGTTGGGTTGGAAAGACAGGTATCAATGAACCATGCTCTACTAACCCCACGCAGGGTCTGGCCCTGGAATCCCTAATTGAGACCAAGAGTTACTGAATGAGGCTTCTGGGCCAGGTACCACCCAAGTGTTTATGAACTTATTCTCATCTTATGTTTTGAGAAACCAAGTCAAGGAGTGGTTAAACCAATTTCTCAAGGCTAGAACGTGGCAAAGAAGGAACCTAAGGCTGGGAACCAGGCTCAGAGCCTAATATTCCAGTATAATAAAACTACAACATGACTAATGTGTATTGGTTATGCTTTGACCTAGTATATGTCCCCTTACCTCTAGTCTAGAATAACAAATTCCTCACTACACCTGTGCCCGTGGCCAACCTGACCAGTGGATTCAAGCATCATTCTTTTGAGCCTGGGCTTGGCCAGAGACTCTAGGAAGCCAAAGCGAGTTTGGCAGAGCTGTACCCAAGGGCAGCTTCCTGACCTTTGCCGTGCAAGTCCAGCCAGGAGCCTCCACCTCAGAGCAACGCCATGGTGGGTGCACCATCTTACCAGTAACAGAAGCCAGTCTCCCGAAACAGTCTCGTACTCCCTGAACGTGGTCAGGACGGCCAGAATCAAGCACCCTAGGACAATCAGGAACCTGGAAGGAAGGAAAAAGGAGACTAAGGAAGCATCAGGTCCTGGCTTGCTCCCGAGGCTAGACAAAGAAAGGTGTCAGCTGGATGAAGCTTCAACGGCCATTGGACACTGATACATGAACTGTATGTTGGCCCATGTAACCTCACAACAAACCTGTAAGGCAGGTAGGAATTATCGTTCCAGTTAAAGAAAACAGGGCTGAGAGAGGTTAAGCAATATGCATAGTTTTATTTTACCAGCTAGTTAGTGGAATCAGTTATTTAGGTAGAACTGAACTAGATGTCTGGTCCCAACACTGGGAGGCTGCAGATGGCCAAAGACCAAAAGCGAACCACTAGCTTTGGTAAATCAGGAGGAATACAAATATAGTAATAATATGTCCTGCACATACAGGACAATGATTTTCAATGCCTCAGGCAGGCGCAAACTGCAAACAATCCTTTGAGATTATTCTCTTGATAAACTCTGCAGGTCTGGGTAGGAGGGAGAGCGTGTGTGTGCGTGCTTCATCGGTTCAGCAAAGAAAAATGGTTCTCCCCACTTGGTTCAGTGGTCAGCATCAGGCTCCCTGGGTGTCTAAGAGGAAAATTACTAGCTAGGATCCATGCGTGAGGCTTGGTACCACATACTCCAAGCTCTCCTGCTCTATGTCATCTGGTATCCATCCACCCTGCTAGGTTCCAATCCGTGCTTTTTTGGCTTGCTGTGAAAGAGGGCCCTGACCTGTGCATTCTTCATTCATTAGATATGGCAGGCACCAGGGGCACAGAGCTGGAACTCACTGATGAAGAAACTGGATTGGTCCTCACGAGGCCCGTCCAGACCAACAGAAAGCCACCTCGTGGTGGGATGGCAGGGCTATAATGGAAGGGTGTTTGGGAATGTCTGCTCCCGGCCTTGGCTGGAGACTCAAGTCCAGGCTCTGACCCTTGGTGATCCTAATCAGTCCACATTTTCTGATCAATAATTCTGCTCATCTGCAGACCTGAATCTACATTTCCAAACCTGCCTGGAATCTAATCAAGATTTTCCACTCCCTGCTGGGTTTGGCCATTTTACTTTAAATTCACAACTCCCGACCCATGCCTGGAATCTGCCTGTCCTGAATCCCAAATCTTCTCGGGTCGTGATCAGGACAATGACTGTGGTAACGTTTTACCACCATCACCATTTAAGAAGCACCTTCCCCACACCCCTTTGCAACTATCGGCTCACCCTCCAGTCAGAACCACCTCCCAAGGTAGATATGGCCACTCCCACTTTAGAGATGAAGAATTTCATCAGAAGGGATCATTGCCATCAGGATAACTGTGTTGTCGGGAAAAAGAACACAGGATTTGGAGTGCAGGGCAAAGACACAGGCTCAAAAGGAGGCTGTGGTACTTTCTAGGTGGTCTTGAGCAGCTCATTGACTTTGGGAAACCTGATGATCACTCTCATAGAATGGGAATAATGAGTCTGCCTGGAGATCAGAGCTACTGTGAGGACCACAGGACCTAATGGATGTGGAGTCATTTGCTCAACTGTATAGGATCATGCAAAGGATGCCTGGTGTGGTCCCAGACACACACTCATGACTGGCCTGGCCAGGCCCTGGGAAATGTGCTCTTGGATGACTCTGCAAGTCCACACTCTAGTGATCTCAAGACTTTATTTTATTCACTCATAGGCTCTGGAGATAAGACCTAGATTAGAATCCTCTTCTTCCTCTTATGCTCTGTCATCTTAGGCAAGTTACATGACCTCTCTGTGTCTTGGTTTTCACTTCTGTAAAACGAATCCAATAAAATGGCAATATCCTCAATAACTCAAGTGATGTATTCAAGGTGCCCAGAACAGTGCCCAGTAGATGGTTAACCTTCTCCAAGTGTTAGCTATTATTTTATTGCGATGTAATATCAATATATCAAGTTCCTCTTCTGTCCTAAGCATAGTACAGGTTTTAAGGATACAAATGTGAAAAAAACCTAGCCCTCATTTTCAAGAACTTAGTCCAGTGCGGGAAACAGACAAAAACAAGAATGTGGTTGAGGTTATGATCCTGGTGCCCACCACCTGCTTTGGGAGTACAAGACTGGAAGCATGCAACAAACTATAGCTAAGGGGTTGGAAGAATATTTGAGGCTTAGCCAGGGTTGACCATATGTTCCAATTGATCCAGGACATCCTGCATTTGTATGTGTGTTGACCTGGAGTGTGGCCCTCTAGGCAACGTGGATAACATGTGAATGTGCAGAAAGTGCAAAAGTTCATGAACACAAAACCCAGACCAATCTTCTACTTTAGCAAGGGACATGGGCCTTTCGTGATTTGGCCTTGCTCTCCATGGTCTCATCTTCTGTGGCTTCCCCAACCGCCCACCCCCCCCGCCACACCACCAAGGCTGGCCATACAGATGACAGCATTTCCTTAGACTCAGCCCATGTGTGTCTGTTCTCATCCCCGCCCACCCCACAGCCCTGTGCCCCTTCATCCTCTTGCTAATGCTTGGCAGTGCCACTCACCCCTTGCCTCCAGAGCCTTCCGTGACTCCAGCTGCTCCCTGCAGGTTCTCCTGTGGGACCCCCTCCCCCGGGACCAGAGAGCACCCTGATGCATTTCTACTCCCATACTGATCATAACCCATTGTCACTTTGTAATCATTCACTTGCAGCGTGTAGTAAATAAAACATATTACTTTAATGCCTCACACCAGAAATCCTCTTAGAGCAGGAACTACCTTTGTCTACTGAAACATTTTATTGATCCCACTGAAGTGGAAGTTGCAACCCTCAAGGCATGAGACCGCTAAACTATTCATCAAGAAAATTTAACTAGAAATTGGAGGTGGGAGTTGGTGTTGACGGTCGGGAATGGCAAAGAAGAAAAGAAGAAGATAGGGCCTAGCCACATGCTGAAGGATTCTTAAACAAGATTGTCTCAAATTTTAAGCTTATGGTCCTGCAAAGCAGACCATCAACCAGGTCCTTGTATGAGGGCCTCTGTTGTTTGTTGGCAATAGACATGGAACTGGAGGCTGGGCTGGGGCATGTGTGGGGAGAAGAGATAGCTCAGCATCCCACAGCTGAACAAATGCTGCAGAACAAGGTGAGCATGCTCTAAGGTGACCCCCGTTAAGCCACACCTGTGTCCAATCCCCATCTGTGAGTGCAGGCAGAACCCTTGACTTGCTTCTAACAATACAATATGGCAAAGGTGACAGGATCAGCCCCTTGATTAGGTTTTGTTCCGTGGTGAAGGCAATGGGTAGATGTGTCTGTGATTGCTACTTCCTGTAAGACTCTGTCTTAGCAGAACGAGGAGACAATCTTCTGCTCGCCTTGAATCAAGCTGCTGTGTTGTGAAGGGTTTGTGAGGGCCACAAGGCAAGAAACTGGGGCTTCTAGGACCTGAGAGCAGATCTCAGCTGATGACCAGCATGAAAGCAGGTCCTCTGTCCTACAACCACAGGAACCAACAGTCATGAACTTGGAGAACTCCCAAGCTCCAGAAAGGAGCCTAGTCCAGCCCATACGTTGACTGATGCTTTGTGAGACCCCAAGGAGAGGGCCCTGTTAAGGTGTGCCCAGACTCCTAACCCATGGAAATGGTGACACAATGAATATGTGTTACTATAAGCCGCTAAAGTAGCAGCAATTTATTATGCAGCAAGAGAACACTAATACAGTGTGGAATGGGAATCTATGCCAAGTGAATCCCCTTTTTATAGAGCAGGTAATCCTCTCCCCAGTCCATCAGATGCGGTCTGGGCTGTGTGTGTGTTTGGTCTGTGTGTGTAATCCACTCCTTGCTCCTCTCTGTATCTCAGTGGCTCTCTCAAAGCCTGGCACTTAATAAGAGCCCATAAGTGTTTAGAGAATGGATAAAAACAATTCCAAGATGAGCAAGTGCCCTGTTATTGGAATAAAAGGCAAGGGAAGGATATATGATGGGCCTAGGGAGACAGGTCGGAGTAGGGTATGAAGGGTTTTGTAGGTGAGGAGTTTGGACTTCAGTCTGCAGAGGATCTTGAAATCTTTCTCTCTCTCTCTCCATCTCCATCTCTATATACCTACGTCTATATCTATGTCCATAAGCATAGCATCCCTAAATATGCCTACGAAGGCTGCTCTCTGACAGGACAGCCTCAGGAAGCTGCTGGCACAGACTCATGAGGATGAGGGTCCCATGAGACTGAATCCTCCCGGTGGTCTCCGCAGGATCTGCAACTACCAGGATGTGGAGGCCAAACACGGGGAATGTCTGGAGGGTCTTGGAGGTGGGTGACGGGACAATGTGCTGTTCACAGACGTGAGTTTGTGCAAGGGAGCTAGCAGGTCTGCAGAGATAAACTGTCACGGACCTCCTGAGTTTGAGGTCCGAGTGGAAATACCCAGAAGGTCGATCCAAATTCAAGTCTAAGGCTTAGGGGAGAGGTCGCGCTGGAGCCTTAAGTCCCGTTCGGCTCTAGCAGTCTGATTTGGGCGCCAGGGAAGGGGTAATTGAGTTTTAACCCGTCATCAAGAGGCAGTTTCAGCCTGGTTCCCATCTCCGGGGAGCGGGCAGAGCCACGCTTCAGCCAGCAGGGGGCAGCAAAGGCCCGACCGAGCGGCGCATTTTCTCGCCTCCAGGAATTCAAGCACGAGCAACGTTAGGTATTTACTTCCTGAGATCGGAGAACAATCATTACTTTATAAGGCTCCAGGCATCAAGGAAGCCCTCCTTAATCTGAGAAAGGGAAAATGCTCCTCGGTGTCTTGAACTTTTCAATTTACTCTCAAGATACGAACTTGGTTTTAGACAGACCGACCGAATGATGAGCGTCCCCGTCTCCAGGGGCTCCTGGCTCAGGGCCTCACCTCCCTTATCACTCGGGCTTCCTCTCTGTAGCCCTGTTTGCCTCACTGCACAGTCCTCCCTCCTCTCCCCTCTGCGCCTCAGCCTCACTTGGCGCCCTCCCGGGAGTGGGGGGCGGTTGTGGCGGGGGTCTTGGGGAGAGCCGACGTCAGCCCTTCTGTCCGCACGGTCCTGGCTTGGCAGCCTTTTTGGCAAATGAGGCCAGTCAGCGTCTCGAGTCTTGGATATGCCCCTGTATCAGATGCCAACGCTCCCACCCTCGTCCTCTGCCACTTTCCAGCCAGGCCAGGGCTGCGGAGGACGGGAGGCACCTGGCTCCAGAGAAAGCAACTTTGCAGCTGCACCTGGTGTCTACGGCATAAGGGCCAGGGAGCCCGCACAAGGACCAGCGCTTCCCTCTGGGGCCCCCTCCAAACCAAACCTGTGTTGCGGCAGTGACCTTGTCCAGGCAAACAGGGGCGACGAGCCGATGCGGCCGCAGATCCCCCACTCCCCCCCCTTCTAGGAACAAAGCTAGGTGCACTGGAAAGGATGGACGTGTGAGCTGCGTAGCAGCCAGATACCCGCTCACAGCTTCTCTCCCAGAGACAAGTATGTGAAAAAAACTCCTGAATATATTTAATCATTTCCTTTGTGCTTCATTTTCTGCTTTACACCTGAGAGCGACCCTGTGAGACGGGGGCACTGTCCTTGTTATGTCTGGATCCCCATTTCACAGATGGGAGTGAAGCCTCCAGGCTCAGGCAACACGGCACAGAAGTAGGGAGAGCATGGATGGGATCCACCCCTGTGCTGAGAGCAGCCAGGGGTCCACGAGCAAGAATCTGCAGAGAACAGGGCCAAGTTAGGGCCAGCTGGAGCGCAGGGAGGGTGGCTGAGGGCTCCCAGTTCAGCTCTGCGAGGACCACTCCCTCCCTTCTGCTCTGGACCACCAGGTTCAGGGAGGAAAGCGGAGTTCCATTTCCTGGTAGTTCCCAAGACCCTTGCTGGTTCCTGCCCCCATCACAGCTGCTCAGGGCAGCTGTCGAGCGCCTGTAGCTCCCTGAAGTCCTAGACTGAGGGAGGAAGGCAGCAGATGACCCCACGGGGCTTTCTTCCTTCCCATCCTTGTCTGGGTGCCATTCCGTGGGGAAGCGTAGAAACACTCTTCCTTGCCAGACACAGGCAGGACTGAATGGTCTAACAGAGCAGGTGTTGCTGAGGTCGTTGTTAGCCCAAAGGTCCTGGTCCTCAGCCACCCCCACAGGTCTGTGCTCTCAAGCAGAAGATACAACCCTTCAGATGACGTCAGGATCCTACTGATCAGCAACTGGAATGCCTGAGTAAGGCACTCACTGCATGCCAGAGAGTCCTTATTCCCTATGAGGCAGCCCCAGGGCCACTGAGAATCACAGAGCCCAGCCCACGGGATTAGCTAAAGACACTATACCCCTCGGTTCTACTTGCAGCCCAGGTATCTATTCGCTGGAGAAGCTTTTCCTTTTTCCAGGCCTCAGCATCTACATCTGTGAAATGAGAGGCCTGAGCTAGAAGACCCGAAGGCCCCTCAGGGAAGCAATTTGTGGCACCAAGCTAGGCCAACCACCTGGTGCTTGAGGTCAGACCTCAGCTCTGCCACCTACCACCTAGAGGACATCTGTTACTGGGAATGACAGTGGCCCCGAATTCAGGGCTGTTGTGGAAGCAAATGAGACAACAGGCTCTGCAGGGCCGAGGCCAACAGGTGTTGGCTATTGCAGGAGTAAAAGGCACAACTGAACCCTTCAGCTTGCATGGGTCAGGCCTGTGACTGAGGCTAATGTGGCTGATGGAGTGTTCTGCCATTTCATGGAACCTGACGGGTCTGAGTTCTTACTTAGAATGGGCAGATCAACTAGAAATTGGAAGAAGGCATGGCAAAGGTGAGATCTAATACAGTGCAGAAAAAAATACTTTGCAACTTAAAAGTAAGGGACTTAATCTGCAAAACACCTTTGTTGAGTTGGTTACCAGAATATTTGATGCAACTAGAGGAATAAATTAGGGGCATATCCAGGTTGGTGAAGGAAAAGAAATACATATTTAGGGAAAGGAATATGTTATGAATAAAAATCTGTACAGAGCCTGCCGTTTAAGTTTCATTAGTTCCATGGTGAATCTGACTCTGGAAACATCTAAGTTTCATGATATGTTACCATGCATTTCTTCTTGAGGTTCCATCTTCTCATTAATGGTTTTTAAACAAGTCAACAGCCCTATCTGTTAGATAGAAAAATAGATATGAGTGGGGTGGACAGAGAATAAGGCCAGTAAAGCTCACTAAAAGGGACTCAAAGAGTTAACCAGATAAAACTCCCAGATATAGAGAGAGCGAGAAAAGGCTCACGGAGTTAATGAGTCAATCACGTGAAGCTCCAAAGGCCAGGAGCAACTTGGAATGTCTGGATAGTCCCCAGATAAAGAAAAGCATCCGAGTGCAGCCCATGTCTTCATTGTGTCAATTAGATCATGCCATTGTAAGATTTACTTTAGCAGCTAAAAGGCCCAGCTCATTTTTTTAACTTAACCTATATGCTGTTTTTTTCTTCCTCCTTCAGCCCCTCATCAAGTAATTTTGTAACCAGGGCTGGAGACAAGCATCATAATTAATTTTCCAAAAAAGTCCAGATCTAAACGGTATAGTACAAACAGGAAAGATTCCATCTTAAAGCTAAGATTCCATTTTAAAAGCTAGGAAGTTAGGAAGATTCCTAACATATTCTTTAGCAAATAGACAATAACTCAGCCCACCTTGGGGGGCAGGGTAGGCAGTCTTGATTAATATGCTCCCAGAAGGAAGCTGCTATCCTGGGGAGGAACCAGATCAGTAAATTTCTTGTGTGTTAATTTTGCCGAATTACCTGGAGGACTGATAATAGAGGAGAGGAGACACGGTGTCTCTCACCAGAGATAAGCATCTTGAGACCACTTGACAAGTTTGTATCTCCTGGCCCTTTGAAAAATCCTTAAAAGAGGGAACCCCCAACCTTTCAGGGCACCTCCTCTCTGAGGATGCCCTCACCTTTTCTCTCTTTAAGTGCATAACTTCAAAAACTTTTACTCTGCTTCACTACTGTGTCTCTGCCCTTCAATTCTTTGTTGCAGGGGGACAAGAACTGAGGAAAACAAACAACCACCCCCTAACATATCTAAACTCACCGTTGATGCCCCAGGAGCATATTTGTGGGTGGTACTAACTGTATTACTTTAGGCTATAAGGCAAACTTCTCCATGACCTGACCAAGTGTCATGGGGACCTACTGGGGTAGGCCATGTCCAGATCTAAAGTCCAGCCTTACCTGTGGGCTTCTGGTTCTTCATCTGTAGAGTGGGAATGAAGTCCCTACCTCCTAAG
This sequence comes from Smutsia gigantea, assembly GCA_032199065.1. Classification (NCBI taxonomy): domain Eukaryota; kingdom Metazoa; phylum Chordata; class Mammalia; order Pholidota; family Manidae; genus Smutsia; species Smutsia gigantea. The sequence goes on along the minus strand of JAVSCE010006046.1, from coordinate 17,358 downwards.
AGGATGCAATATGATAACAGATATAAAATGCTTACAGGCAGGCAGTAGGCACTAAGTAATTTCTACTTTCCTGCCAATTTGCTAACATTCATGCCCATTTACAAAATATAATTGAGAGTATAAATGAGGGACTCAAACATGGAATGAGTTTAAATTTTCACTACACTATTTACTGCTGTGACTGTGGGTAAGTCATTTAACCTCTCTGATTCTCCAGTCCCTCGTGTTCACTCTGGGAATGACTATTAAACCTCTCAGAGTTGTTATGAGTACTAAACATACCTCAGTTTCTCCATCTGTAAAATAGGGATAATAAAATGCCCAGGCTAGGGCTTGATAAATGTTGCAATTATTATTATTATTAAAAATTACTTCATAAAACATAGTGCCTGGCACCTCACTACGCTGATGGACAGTGACTGCAATGGGGTTGGGGGGGAGGGGGAACCTGATGAAGGGGGTAGTGTAATCACCATAATATTACTCATTTAATTGTAGATTAATGATATCAAAATAAACTTTAAAAAAAAGGAAAAAAAAACATAGTGCCTGGGAAATTTGTAAATTCTCAAAAAATGGAAGCAATTATCATTGATACATTTGGAATTCATCAAACATATCACCTTTGGGTAACTCTACCAAGAAACACTATTAATTATAAGACATTAAAATTGTATAAACATGTATCATCTTTGGGCAACTCTACCAAGAAACACTATTAATTGTAAGACATTAAAATTGTATAAACTACTAAGAAAAGGAAACAGCCAATTATAAATTGTGACAGCCATTGATTGTATTTTATATACTCACTTTAGGGACTCAAAAATGGGAAAAAATATGCATTTAGAATCATGAAACAGGTATGCGAAGCTGCCTTACAACCAAGCCCTTTAGGAGAAACCCTTTGAGCAGGACAAGGTGTTACAATGTGACTCCAGGTGTGTGTGAGGAGCTGGAGGCAGATCCTATGTCCCCAGCCTCAGCAGGGCGCATGCATTGAAGTGTAGGTCCATTTACTTGGCCTGAGCCCTTCTATTTTTATCAGAGCAGTGAGAGCTGAGTTTGTTTGAATCTCCACGCATTTCACATCTTTCATTTCACTGGAATGAAAGCTCCCATATTTTCCTGGAACAAAACTTCCCAAGGCTCACCTAAGCTGGCAGAGCTAGAGAGAGGTGCTGAGATTCAGGAATCTTGTACATGCCCCTCAGCATTTCTGGCTTTACTCCTTTCCCAGATTTGACCTGAACAGGCAGCCCCATGTTTATAAGGGCCTGGATTTGAATCCAGATTCTCTTTGTGAGCTGTATGACTTCAAGCAAGATGCCCCATTGTTCTGGGTCTTGGCACTTTTATTTGAGGACTTTGAAATGAAGGTGCAAAGGGCTGCCCATGGAGATGTGAAGAGGACTCGTGGGGATTAGGGGATGAGACCTGTTGGGTGCCCACCTCTGCAGCCTGAAGGCAGAGCCCTTCCAACTCCTCCCACTCACCCCCTCCCACTGCAGGCATACCTGATCCTTGGCAAATTGGGTCCATTCTTCCTCTGAAATAGTATCACACATTATGTGATATGTAAGTCTCTCTGACTAATGCCCTAGCCAAGCCATGCCATCTTTCTCTTGGATCTCTCCCAGAGTCTCCTGACAGGTCTCCACCCTGAAAAGGCCAAGGAGATCTCTCCCAGCCTCACTGCCACCCCTCCCAATGCTCTCTGTCCCCCTAACTCCTCGTCTCAACTCTGCAGAAGGGCTTTGTTTCGGCCCCATCTCCTGTCACCCACCTCCCAACCACCATCTATCTTCTCACCCTCCATACACACAGAACCAAGGGTCGTTTGGAAAACTTGGTTTACTAGAAAGAGAAGGGTCTTAGGAGATAGGAAAATCTGGTTTCAAATTCTGGATCACCTGTCTAGCCACGTGTCCCTGGTCCTGTTGTCTTGCCTCTGGAAAATTCAGTCTCTTTATTATAAAATGAGGCTAATAAAACACAGTGTAAACACGTGCCAGAGTGATGCTATCCCAGTGCAGGTGAAGAGTGAGCATGAATAAAAGTTGCTAACTTTCAAACCCCTTCTCACCATTCCCCATGCCCGGAGTGCAGACTTCCTCCCATTTTCTTCATCAGCTTCCTACCAAACCAGCCAAGGCCTGTATCCTCTGAGAGAATTTTCCCACATGCACATTGTACCTCCAGGAAATAAATGCAGCATTTCATGTATGACCACCTAGGAAAGCTGCTTCTGGGAGGCTGGACAAAATGCAGAGATACATTTCTGAAAGGGTATCTCACTGTGACCCTCCTTACCCCAGCACCACTCAGGAGACACGGGCCCAAGCAAGAGATTTTAATAGCTGAAAGAGAGAATGGCTGCCTCTGAGCAGAGCAGCAGCTCGTGGGTGAGGAAGCGTGTTTTTAAGGAGTAGGGTGTGTTCTACTATGGGGACGTTGGTGATTGGATCTTAAGGGGTGGGGCGAAATGTTTAGACGATTTTCACTGGCCCATGTGCTTGGAACCATGGGGTAAATGGAGGATAAAGTACTATATTCTTACAATTTCTACCCAGCCCCTTTCACCAGGACCGTATTTATTGCCATTTTCATAATTTCTTCAAGACCTTGTTCCAGAATGCATTGCATCAGAGAGCTGGATGGGGCTGGGTGGGGCTCACCATCAAAAAGAAAACCCTGAGAAATCAGAAGAGAAGCAGCAGGGGCTTCTGTCGCTTGGTTATAGGAGTCTGTATGACTTTACAGGGTAGGAAAGCCAAAGGCAGGATTAAAACCCCACAAGCCTGAACTAGAAGTTCAGTCTGCTCTGTAAACAAAATATTCTGGTTCACACCATAGGCGGTACTGTTGAGGTCTGAGTCCATCCTTCCACAGACACTCACTCTGCCACAGCGATGATGCCGAACCATCCCTTGGGGGATGAGAGGTCCAGGAGACTTCTCAGAGGCTCTCCCTAGGCCACGGGGTGAGGGCCTTTGGTCTGTGAGGCTAGAGGGGAGAAGGTGATGGCAGAATGGCAAGCAGGCTGCATGGGTCCCCTGGACCCCCCAGCTTCCATGAGGAGAGGGGCATATCCATAACAGGCTCATGGTAGATCTAGCCACCTGGGCCTCCAGCCCTGCCTCCTGTCTTCCGTCTGTCTAGGCCTAACGACCTCCTGAGAGGACTTGGAGTTTGTAAACCACAGTCCAGGGTCTACAGCACATACTCTAGGGCATCCCTTCTGTCTGACCTTCCACTGCTGCCCTGTGTGGATAGAGTGGGGTTCCTGTGGCCGGGATCCTCACTGAACTTAAATGTAACTGGCCTGTTGCTATGCTACCGCTCCCACACCTTTAGGCAATAAGCCATTATTGTGTTAATGTAAAGAATTCCGCCCAGTGCTCTGCCAGAGACTGGGTGGCCGGGCTGCAAGGCTGGAGGAGAGCAGAGTGCAGGGCTGGAGTGGTGGCAGCGCCAAGGACAGAGGCCCAGAGGACGGCTGTGCGGGACGGCTGTACAGAGAGGCCCAGAGGACGGCTGTGCGGGACGGCTGTGCAGAGGCCCAGAGGACGGCTGTGCAGAGGCCCAGAGGACGGTTGTGCGGGACGGCTGTGCAGAGAGGCCCGGAGGACGGCTGTGCGGGACGGCTGTGCAGAGAGGCCCAGAGGACGGCTGTGCGGGACGGCTGTGCAGAGGCCCAGAGGACGGTTGTGCGGGACGGCTGTGCAGAGAGGCCCAGAGGCAGAGACCGGCTTGCTGCATCCGAAGCAGCAGTGATAACACAGACTCACTCTGAGTGAACGGGATTTAGTGACTGACCTGCTACCTGGAAATAAAGTTGGGTATAACCTTTTCACCCCAAGAACCCTTTGCTGTAAATTTCTTTGGTCACTGTGAATCTATAGCGAACGTGCCTGGAGCTGAAACTCATTTGCAAGACACCTGTCAGCGTTTTCTTCTGCCTTTCTCACTGCAGGTCCTAAGTGTCCGAACTTCTCATTGGTTCTTGTCACTGTGCATGCCTACAGTCAGGTATCTTGACCCTATACATTTCCCATCCTCTTGGTTTAAAAGACTCCATTCACAAAAGCCATTCTAAAGTGAACAATGGAAACCAAAGTAAAAGAATCATCGTATTTCATTCTAAGCCTAATATATCAATTATTTTCATTTTCCTCTGTTCCCTTTCCAGCCCAAGGACACATGCATATATACAATTTTTATGTATTTGTTTTGTCACAACATTACATTCTACATTTTACCTTCTTAAAGCATAAATGTTCTCTCACTTAGCTATAAAATATTCAAAACAATCATGTTTAATGAAAGAGTGGCATTCTTGACATCAGTGCACTGAAATATATATAAGCATTGTCTTATTGCTTTATATGAAGGTTTAGGTTGCTTCCAATTCTGTGTTATTATAAATAATGCTATGGTAAATATCTTTGTGCATATAGCTTTTCCTGGTTTAGGACCAATTCCTTATAATAAATCTCTGGAATATCTGGGCTTTGAGTATCTGCATGGATTCTCGGTACATTTAGGCAGACTAGTTTTCTAAAGGGCTGCATGACTTTACATTGTTCCCAGGAATATAAGGAGGACCCCATTTTCACCCAATTTCACCAGCACTGGCCATTACCATTTGTTAATTGATTTGCTAGTTCAATAGGTATAAAATGGCACCTGGGATTTGCATTTGAAAAGGGAATAAAGCTTTGCACCATAGGACTAAGGTACTTCTCATGGGACCTCCAGCTGAGTGACAGAGATTCTAGGAGAAAAGTGAGCAAGCAGCTCAGAAATTATCCCCGGTAGGCATTCCCCTTTTCCTCCTACACAGGGCCAAATCGGATGCCAGCCTTTTCAACGGCCTTCTAGGCTGAAGACAGTGGGAAAAATGCCAATGTGTAATTGGCATATTACTTACTTTTCTCACCATGCCCTGGAGACTTTTCTCATTCAGATATAAAAATTGGTTCTCTCAGCCCCAAACCAAAAGGTGTAAACATCTTAGATTTTCTTACCACATTAGCACCTTCTTACAAATGGCTCCACTGTTTCTTTTGAGAACCAAACACAGAGACACAAAAGTAAAATCTGGGTCCCCTGCTGTTTTTCCCCCAGCATGACAGAAACCTCAATTATTCTAGATGTTTTTCTCTCCTTTTGGAAATCTCATTAGAATGGAAACATTTAGTGGCTTCAAGTTTCCAAAATGAGAGAGATTTAAAAAAAAGTGTACCCCATGCTATATGACAGAGACACATTTCTGTGTCCAGTTGCACTTGTAGAGACAATAGCCATCATGACTGATTGCTGTTAGCGATTTCCTTCCCTCCCGGGGCTCGGCGTTCACCTTTAACTGCTCCTGGATTTCATATTCACTCACTCAGTCCTTCATTCAACACGTTCACCGAGCAATTACTCTGTACTGAGTGAGCCCTGTGTCAAGGTACAGAGGTAACACAAGAATCCGTTCTGCCCTCAAGATACTTACAGCATTATAAGGAAACCAATTACTCTAGTGGAGAGCACCCAAATCAAGATGGGCACAGCACATGCTACCCTGTGGGGACAGAGGGCAGTCGAGAGCACCCTAATGAATTCTCAGGGCCTAAAAGCTATTAGCTACAATTTCAAACTGGCACTGCATCCTGGGGCTTGGAGACCCCCTTCTCTCACCTATTTCTAGGGTCAGTCACTTAGGTGGAATGTACAAGATTGCTCACTAGGTACACATGTTAGGAGTTACCTCAATCTTGGGTTCACCTGGCTCTACTGTCCCTAATTCCTAGGACTAGTGTCAAATTTTGTACATTAAGGTGCAAAATTTATCTAGGGGTACCCTGAGAAAGTGAGGAACAGGTTGCATGTGGTTTGATACGTAGGAAAAGAGGGATGGGGAGGGAAAGAAATACTAGGTCAGGAAATCTGATTTCAAGTCTTTGCCACCAACTACCTGTACAATCTTGGGCAAGCGGACTTTGAGCATCAATTTCCTCATCTGAAAAATGAGTGTAACCAACTGACCTGTTACAGCAATTGTAAGAGGTTGGCTGGGAGCATCAATAAGAGCGTGCATGCAAAATTCTGGTACAGTGGCTGGCACACAGCAGACCTTTCAGCTCATGTTCATTCCACACTCTTCCTCTGCAGATACCTTCTGGATCTAGAACAGGAGCTAGAAATGTGGTTTTCATTTGCATTGGGGTCTACGAGGCACAGCAGGAGGCATTCTGGGTTTCAGGCTGTTCAAGAGGAGGCAGACAACACAGAGTATGGCTTAGAACTGGCTCTCAGAGTTCACTTACAGGGAATGGTGATGAGAAGGAAGCAGCCAGGACCTTCCTATCCAGACTTACTGAAGATAATAGGCAGTGGGATGTCATGTTCATTAGTCCTGGTCTGTCTCATTCTTCAGTAACTCTCTGACCTCTCTGTGGGGTGTACTTCCCATTCTCTGACCCTATACCACCACTCTGTATCTGTATCTTCTTTTTCTGTCTAGCAGCATTTGTCAGAGCACTTGGGGAAAATAGGTGGTGTTACACATGCATAGGCTAAATGGAGTCTTACCCTCCTTAGGCAAGAAGAGCTGGGTATAGAAAAAATGTTTGAGTCAATGGAAAACTATGATGCCTGTCAAGACTATACCTTTCCCTGGAAGTTATCTTTTAGCAAGGGCTTTCTCCCAGGATATAGTGCTGATATAAATTTCCTGGGCATCACTGTGTCTTAGAACAGTGGTTTGTGAAGCTGCAAATTAAAAATCATGTGTGGATCTTAAAATAACAAAACACCAATGGCTGCTCCCAACCCATGAATCTCCTAATTTAATTGCTGTGGGTGGGGCCAATGATGGTCTAATTTTTAAGCTTCACTCAATGATAATAATGTGCAGTCAAGGTTGAAAACCACTTTCTGGGAATAATAAATAACCAGCTAATACTACAGGCTCCAGAGTAAGACTGTATGAACTTGAGTCCTGTCTCTAACTGGTCAATAATCAAAGAAGCACATGAGCTTGAAGTGTGTGCCTGCCATGAGCAGGGCTGTGTCTCTGCAGTCTGAAAGAGCAGCATATGAATCATAGCTCTAGCAGTCTTTAGTGAGGGGCACTAGGCAAGTTACTTGATATCTATACCCTCACTATCTGTATTAATTTTCTATGCCACATAACAAATTGTCACAAATTCAGCAGTTTAAAACAATGCACATGTATCATCTCAAAGTATCTGTAAGGCAATAGTCTGGTCACAGTTTATCTAGGTCTGTTGCCTAAGGCTGCAGTCGAAGTGTTGGTCAGTGCTGGCTTCTCATCAGAGGCTCGAATGGAGAAGACCCTGGGGCCAAGCTAACCTTGAGTTGTTGGCAGAATTCATTTCCTGTGGCTTTTGGGATTCATAATCAGCTTGCTTTCTCAAATCCAGCAACGGGGAGAGAGGGAGAGAGAGAGACAGATGATAGATACAGAGAGATAGAGAAATAGATAGATGATAGAGGTACCAGCAAGATGGTACTACACTTTTATGTTACCACATGTATCACGAGAGGGGATCATGGGCCCACCTTCAAGTCTGTCCACCACACTATTCTCACCTGGAAAATTGGAAAGTCGTATCTACCTCCTGAGGCAGTTGTGGAAATTAAACAAGACAATCCATTGAAAGTGTGGCCCATGGCCACTCAGTGCATGCTGTTATCAACAGCCCACACAGAAGTTTCTGCTGTTCAGTTTCCCACGTCAGGTCACAGTGTCTTCCTCTGGGCTCCATAACACTCTGCACAGACCTTCCCCTATCACTGTGTGTTCCCTCCATCTGTCAAGCTTGCTGGGCCCCTTACAGAAAACTTGCCACGTACCACGTACTGGACAAAAGGCAAGGCATGCAACATTTTGTGTCTTCCTCACAGCAAACTGCTGCTATACAATCACTGCCATTTTCAAGGCGGACAAACAGGCTCTAAAAGGTGCGGGGAAAAGTGTGCTTCAGTGTGAAACTGCATTGTTCAGACCACACCCTTCTGGTTTATGCCTTTCTTTGTTTTTATTGACTTTCGTCTTCTGTTGTCTTAAGTCACTTTGTAACTGTAAGGTGTAAATAACTGATAGCAACGCCAACTAATTCTTGACTCTAAACATGCAAATTCTGTGCTATCTAGTAAAGGTTCACTTGACTTCTTTCCCCCTCCTATGAAAAAAAAAAACAGTCATTGCCACACATTTGCTATTCATTTCAATACCTCCCGATCCATGATCTATAAATGCCCATTTTTCAGATTCCCTTTTGAGGTCTTTAGAACACTGGCCTGGTTCTGTCATTGATTAAAAAGAATCTTTAACATACATTCATTTTATAACTGTGTGAAAATCATGAGTTTACCTTTTAAAAAAATTATTATCTTTTAACAAAGTTACATATATTTCCCGGGCCACACAGCTAGAAGGTGGAAGAACTGACGTGGAAACCCACTCAGCTTTGTCTGGCATCAAAACTCACATTCTTGCCCATCCAGGGTGGTGCTGTACACAGAGGGTACACGTACAGATGCCTTCTTTGCCTCTCTGGCCAGATGACCCTGACCTTTTACTCATCATCACATGCAGAACCTAAGCTCCCACACTCACCTTCCCATCTCTGTCCGTTTGCCTGATTCCTGCAATTCCTGTGACTTCCTGTAAAAGGCGCTCACCAGTGGCTTCAGCCCACGGCCTCTGCAAATTCTTCCACTAAAGGAGTGAACACCTGTCTCCCCATAAATCCCACCCAACTGCCTTGCTTCTCTCCTCTGGAAACACACACATCTCTTTCTTCCGCAATGGCTCTTCCAGATATGGAAAGCAGCTCTCAAGGCTCCTAAATCTCTCTTTTGGAATTCTGCTCTTTAAACCTGGTCTCCTATGACAGGCCTTCAAGCATATTTGCCATCCTGATCATTCTCTCTTGGACACAGCCCGCTCTCTGTGTCCACTAAGTGATCCTTATATCTACACAGAAGGCAGTCTGACCTGTAAAGTGGAAGGCCTCCTGTTATGTCCAGACAGTCCTCCCTTTACAAAGAAGATTCTTTGCGGTGAAGCTCACCCTGGGACCTTGACAGGCTTCACTCCTCAGGCTGCAGATCCCGAGCTCCATCCACAGACAGGTCTCCTCACCTCACTCCGCTTTGCCCCCACTGATGTCACCATCCATCCCCTGGGGCTGTGGCCTTGGCTCTTCCCTCAGTCACGGCCTACTTGGCGTGACACTCCCCAGGCCTGAGTGCCCTGGGATGCTCTTCTCCCTGTGCAGCCCTGCATGCGGCCACCATTGCACTGCCTGGCTCTGTGCACAGAGGCGGCAGGCGCCTTCTGCCCACACCACAGACTACACACATGGCCTCTCAATTCACTGGAGTTTGTGGCACACATGTGACATGGGTGACTTTTCAAAGTAAACCTATGGAAAACTGAAAGGCAGGTTTTTAAATCATTTATCACATGAAACCATGGCTCATAAATCAGTGCTCGTGTAACTGACTTCTTCTTGGACCTTAGTATAGGCATTTCTGTTTATCTTTTTCAACTTACCTTCTTAGACCCAATGCTTCAGGAGCAGAACTAGATATATGGGCTGGGTCTAAGAAGGTGACTGTCCCCTCCAGCTTTGCCATCTGAATGTCTGAGAGTCCCACCAGTGGCACAGTGGACTCCACTGAGGAAGGGACCACTCTCCTGCCAAAGCTTCCCATGACCTTTCCCTCCTTCTCCATCTGTCCCCCCCAGGGGGAAGGGGGATTCTGGCTTAGGTTCTCGTGTCTGCCCCCCGGGGCTGGTCTCCCAGAGACCTTGTCAGTTTGGCAGATTGGCCCTCTTAGCTTTCCATATCTGCCGATAACATGCCCAATCAGGGCTCCAAGATCCACACCAACACCTGTGAGGCTCCGCTCCTGCAAGGCGCACATCAGACCCTCCAGCCCTGAGATGGAGGCGAAGCCCGCCCTTGGTCTGTCCCTCTTTTACTCACAGGCCACAGGCCCAGAGGATGTGGAGAGAATGAGCTCTCTGGGTGGGCTGATCTGAAGGCCAGCCACTGCTATGGTAGGTTATTGTAAGCTCTGGTTTGAAAACCATCCTAGCCACAGTAATGAAGACCCCAGATCTATTTGTCAAGGTTGCTGTGACCTCTCGGGGCTCTAATGGGGACTGAGTAATCAATGCTGCTCGGGGTCGAGTTATGAGGCTGCATGGGAAATGTGTCATAAGTACAGCATCGCAAATGGGATTTTTTTTCTGTTTCTTTAGAGACGAGGACACTAGGTTTTCTCCTTGAGAGGAGGACAAGAAAAAAAAGCACATGTAGAGCAGGAAAATATGCAGAATGACTCAGAACTAAGGTACCCAGCTAAGGCATTGTCTATATGTATTCCTGTCTTCACTGTGAAGAAAAAGGAAGGTCTGGAGGGCAGAGGGCAGTGCGAGACCCCAGACTAGAGTCAGGAGACCTGGGTTCTAGTCCTGGACCTGCCCCAAACTCCCCGGGTGACCTCCGGCAAGTCGCTTTGTCTGTCTGAGCTGCCATTTCCTCCTTGCGGCTAATTTCTGTAGATGCTTCCCAGTTCTAATACTAAGACACAGATCACAATTTAAGCAATATATATCCTCCTGAAAATATATGGATCAACTTTTGTCCCCTCAGCTGAAGTTGATTTTAAATGAACCAGGCCAATATTTCTTTGTTTTCCTCCCTCCTTCCTGCCCTCCTTCTTTTCGTAGCAGATCCTTTCTTCAAAAACAAAATCTTATGCAGAAGTCCAAGAAAAAGGGTAGTGGCTTTATGTGGAGAGATGCGGGGAGCCTGCCTGTCCCTCCTTGACACCTCCCACCTCCCCATTCCCTCCCTCCCTTCCTCCAGGCATGATGCACTTGGCGCATTTGTGAAGCACTGAATTAGGCTACTTCCGCGTTTGAAGTGACCTTCGTTTTGAAGAATGCTCTGCTTGGGAAAGAAAACCTGACATGGCCAATGTCAGCTAACAAAGTACCTTGATGTCATTTTCTATTTACAAATCTGCCAGGCTGAATGATTTACCCCATGCCATAGGTGAGGACACTTGAGCTAAGATGGGATGGATGTGTCATTCTTGGTCAATGCTCTACCCCTGGTACCTGGGACAGTGTCTGGGGCACAGTGAGAGATCCTTTTGACCTCTGCTGAATCACAGGCACTAAGATTCCTTTTTTGGAACATATGATCACTTCCAAATATCACCCTGCAAATTTGCATGCCTAGTCCTCCTCACCTTCCTCTGCCCCAAACAACAGCATCATACTATCTAAGGGCCGCACCCTTATTCATAGCAGAGGGAGATAAATCTTAATCCTGCTTTCTTCTCTTCATGGAGATGACTAAGGGAAAAGAGTGACAGGCAGGTATTCTAAAGCCTTGGGCAGTTCTGTTTTGTTATGAAAGATTGTAGCAGACACTGTTGATGTTCTGCCCAGATTCTCCATCCAGGGATTTTTTACTGTTTCCTGAGCTTCTGCCTCCAGTGAGTTTACTTGCTATTCTTCTTTGAAGGAAGTAGTCTGGCTGCTGGAACTGCATTATCTGAGGTCAGGAGCAGAGGATAGGGAGTGCCCACCAGTGGGGCTGGGGCTTAGCCAACAACTGATGGGTCCCAAGTCAGGACACATTCCAGAACTCCCTGCGGGATCAGATCGAAGCTGTCCTCCATGGGACTTTGCTGAAATCATCCTTTTGTTTACATTCTGTAGCTTAAGATTCAGATTTGGGGAACCTGATGTAAGACAAAGGGGGACTTAGAACTGAGGGTCCATGATTATCAGTAAACATAATGAGTCTGAGAATATACAGAAAAGCATGAAGACCCACATTTCTCTGTATAATAAACCCCTCTCATGACCCACAGAATAAGAGCTGCCTTTTGTGGAAGAGTTGTAGGACAGGAGCCAGAGAAAGGGAAGATGTGAAGCTTTAAGGAGAAAAGAGGGCTGAGCCACATGAGAATGTAAAACCGTAATGACACCACCACCAGCAGCAATACCAAAACACAGCCCTGCAGCAGCCCTGACGCTCAGCAAAGTTTGCTAGGTGCCCAACTGCCCTTTGTGCATGATAGTCTGCGGGACATCAGGAGAAAGGGGCTGTGTCCCAGGTCTGGGATGCCGCACACACCAGTGAGGAAGCACTGATCCCGCCACAGGATGGGATTTTTCTGTGCAGATTTCTCAGCCAGAGGACGGCAGACAAACAGGACCACGCTCCAGGCAGGTGCTTGAGGACACGGGCTGCAGGGAAGCAGGCTCCTGCCAGTGCTGCAATGGGGCTCGAACCAGTTCCACTTGGATCCCACAGGGACCTTCAGGGGACACCTGGGTTTCACAATTCTGACTGCATAGACCTCAGTGGAAGGGACAAGCATTTAAATAGCTCTGAAAGCACAAAGGAGACAGTGACAAATACCACTAGCAGGGTGAAAACAGTGTGAGGCAGAGCACACGCCCATCGCTTGGTTATTTGCATCTGAGCAAGTGCTTCTGAGCTCTCAGTCCTCCCAGACAGCACAGAGAGGGAAGAGTGAGCATGAGAGTGGAGTTACTCCACAGCCTGAGCACAGTAAGTGAGAAAGAAACAGTGGCGTGCTGGAGCCAGTTCACAGGACTCCTGAGACCCAACTGGTAAATTCTCAGAAATCTCCCAAGCTGTAAACATAGCTGTTACTAAAAAATAAATTATACAAACTTATAGAAAAAATTATATGAAAAACAAAGGTAAAAATGCTCAAAACTCATCACTACCTAATTATTTGATATTTCACTATTATCTAGGCCCTTAAGGTTGTTTATGCTTTTGTTTTCTGTATAGTAGAAACATTATATAATGGCGCCCACCTCTTTCCTGTGTTCAGTGATGTCACGGTAGTAATCTGAAATTTACACATAGTGGGATTATTTATACCACAGATTCAGCAAACACTGCAGTTTGGGGGGGCTCTGTCCTTCCCCTGATCAGAACTAGTTGTTAAACATTTACTAGCACATCACCGGAGAAGAGTTGTCAAAGACTGTCCAGATAGGGTGCAGAGGAAATAAATAGAATGAGGTTGTCCATCCATCTCGTACCACTTATTGGTCATCTTTGTGGGACGAACATGTAGTCACATGGCTTTAGCAGTAGGCTCAGTCAAAGCTGACTGATCGAGCTAATTGGGCACAGGCCCATGAACACCACTGCAAGTCCCAACTATTCAGCATCTTTCAATAAGTACATTTGGATGAATTTCCAGCTCACAAAGAGCTGCCAAGGAGGGGTCTGGCCAGACCTGCTTCAATAAATAGATAAGGATCATTTAAAAGCAGTCCGTTAAGTGTTTGCATGCAAATGGCCCTGCCAGGCTCCTTGAGAAACAGTTTGTTCTCCTAAGAAGGTTAAATATTTTCAATCTTGTTTGAGTTATTAATTTGCTTAGCCAAGTGTGTGGTTGTGGGTTCCTTTTTAATAGAGGATGCTAAGACCTTACAAAATGATCCTATCCTTGAAACCTAAATGAGAGGGGTTTTGTGAATCCCATCGAAATGACCACAGACTTTGCCTGTGTCCCAAGGAGAAGAAATCTCTGCCCCATTCAGGTCAGGCAGCCCTGATGTAACCTACAGAATGGGGAATGAAACAGAAAAAGGAATAAGCGCCAGGCATGCTGCACGCCTATCACCTAGGACAGTGTGGGGCACAGCCGTAAACCACAGGATGGGCACACGGTAGAAAAACGAACAAACCCAGCCATACTGGATCCCAGGCACGGAGAATAGCACCTGACCCAGGGTGGGTATCCGGTACACTTTTGTTGTGTGAATCAAAGTCCTTTGCCATAGTTCTGAGTACTGTTTGGGTGAGATAGGGTCTTCTAAAAATGGTAGAAAACAGCCATGGAAGAAAAGGAGGAAGGAAGGGGAATTTACATAAAAAGTGAGACTCTTTTCATATCATGTCTCAGTGTCTCAGTTAATCCTTGCAAACATCTAGAAGGTTTTATGATCCCCACCCTACAGATGAGACAAATGAAGGCTAATCAGCCCACCCAGTATTTCATAGGAAGGCGGTACAGAGGCAGGTCAGATTCTGCTCTATTTCAGTTAAAATCCCATGTTCTTTACACGTACTATGAAATGGTGACAATCTTCCTGGAAACACTCAGTTAAAAAGCAGATCTTTCCCCTTCTCCCCAGAGGGTATAATGAATTTCTTTTTCTAGAGAAAATAGAAAACTGAACATTGAAAACTCCCACCAGACACAGTGGTGGCCCACACTCCTTCCTCACTCCCTTTTCCACTTTCTTTGACCACAGAAGAATAGTGTGTGTGTGTTATTGTTTTCCTTTATTTTCTTGGACAACTTTTGCTTCCACGGTCACAGGTGCTAAGCTCTATTCACGGCATCTCTGTCCCACAGAACTCTGTGTAAGTGGAGTATTACTACCTCCGTGGTGTGGATGAAAAAATTCAGAAAAGAAAAGTGATTTGATGAAGGTCAATATCAGTAAGTGGAACGTTTGGGACTCTAATGCGGGCTTATCTGTCCTGAAGGCAGTTTTCTGCTAACAGTTTTCTCAAATTCCAGTGTCCAAAGGGAAACTTACTAAATGCAGATTTGATTCAGCAGGTCTGGGGTGGAATCTGACGTGATCCCAGGTGGTGTGAACGTCTCAACTCACATCTGATGAGCAGGTCCCAGGTCAACTGCTGAGTCAGGTGCATAGGGCTTGTCCTGCTACACGAGGTCAGTTCTCAGTTCATCCTCTTGTTCCGGTGAATTATTTGGCTCACCAACCACACTGGGGACCAGACAGGGCCAGGAGGGCAGCCGCCTGTCCCTAACAGAGTCTGGCTGGCTACCTCCCCCTACCTCCACTCAGGGTCTGGGCCACAGTGCTGTTTACCCAGGAGCCCACCAGTTCACCACTCTTCAGTCTAAGCCCACATGCAGCAACTTCCTCTATAAAGGTCTCTGAGCCTGCAATCTTAGCCCCTTGGATTCATTTTTCATACAACAGAAATTGTGAGCTTTAAAAATGTAAGTTTAGTGACGTCACTCTAGATCTTAGACTCCGTCAAGAAAGGGAGGCACTAACTCCCTTGTCCTTCCCCAAATCCTCCGTCACCAGAGCACCCGAGTTTGTATCTGCTATGGATATCGTGGTTCAACATAAGATCTTACTAAAAATTAAAAAAAAAAGGTACTGTGGCTGAAGAAAACTAAGAATACCTCTGACCAATCTAATCTATTTCTTCCATTTTTCAGATGGGGAAAATGAGTCACAAAGATGGCCAAGCCCATTCCTGAGGTCCTCTCAGGGGATCACTGTGCAGCTGGCAGGAATCCCAGGACCCTGCTGCTGATATTTTCTTCGGTTTTGTGGTCCTCTTCCCATTGCACCATGCTCCTCCTTGCAAACAATTTTCTTTCTATTCTTCCCCAGATCTACTTTCCTAAGATCCACTAAGTGTCTTCCTTTATTGGCTGAGAGCAAAATACACCTTCATGTCTTCTCCCAGTCTGCCTCCTGCAATTCCAAACATGGAGGAAAGCAGGAAGACATGCTGACCAGGGCTTGTTTTCATAAGCAGCCTGTCATGTCAGACTAGACTGATTACCTGGCCATGAGATTGTAAGCTTGGGGACAGTTAGGGATAAATAGGCAGCAATGACCACAGCTGCCACCCCAACAACAACAACAAAAAAGCATCTGTTTACCAAACCCCAACAAGGATCCTTAAAATTGGTTTAATTCCTTCACCAGCTCATTGATCTCAAGACCATCCAGGACAAGTAGCTGGAAAACACATTCCCAGCAGCTTAATAAATATTCTTCGAGTGCATATGTATGTAAGTGAAGTCTACTGTTTGCAGGGAAAACAATAGCTACTTGGTATTAACTGTTTGATAAGTTGGATGGTCTCCTTAGATCCAGAGAAGGGAGAGCTCAGGGTGGGCTAAGAATGAGGGAGGGTACTCTAAGTGAACTTTGGGTTTGTGGAAAAAAGAACATTCAGGAAGACCCAAGAGGAGCAAAACCTGGAGGTAGGAAGACATCTCTCCTTTGCTAGATACAGTGAGGAGAGCAGAGAAGGCCAAGAGCCACATGCAGAATACCTTAAAATCTGAACCAAGAACTCTACTTTCTAGATCAGCCACAGAAGGGCTTAAGACAGCACGTTCCTATGGTGTGGAATGTACATGTGGGTCGTGTACAAGGAAACTTTTAGTAGTTATGCAGTTAACATGGCATTGAAAAGACACCTAATTAAGCAAATCAGATACATGACTTCATTGCTGAGGATCAGGTTAAATTTATGGGATTAAGAACCAGTGAGATCGGCTGCTCAGTACTGAGCACAATGCCTGGCAGGTAGCAGGTGCTGAATAAATGTTGGGTAAACATAAAAAAATAAATTATTAAAATCCAATAATAAATCTAAGCTCCAGAATAACATTTTGTTTTCAAATGGATTTAGTTTTATTGACTTAAAATTTATACTTGCCTCCTTCCAGAAATGGAGATAGCCCATAATTAAAATTATCAAACATACACAAATGTAAGCAGGACTAATTGCTTTTTGAAATCTAATTTAACGGCCTGACCTGCCCAGGATCCGGTCGTGACTGTTAAGCTTCCCTTCTGGCTATGGAAACTATCTGTAATGCCCTTGAAAGTGAAGAAATGTTCTTCTGAAGAACATCTCGACTTGCTGCTTCCTAATTTCAACCTGCCTCCCTACTATTGGTCTCAATTAGCGGGGTCTAATGTGCTAGCTTATCAATCAGCAGGAACACACTGTACCTTCAAAAACCCAACCCAAGGCATGCCTTCTCATTTTGTCATTCCCTCTACCTCCAAAAAGAGGCTAATTGAGCCAAAGGGAGCAGGTCTTTTTCTAAGTGGTTGAAAAATAATACAATCCCCGGTCCATGTTCAGCTCAAATATCTTGAATTGGATACTTTTTGAGTACTCAACAGTGCTCTGCCCTAACTTTCTGTTCCTCTCATTAGAATCTGCTGTGTCTAGTATTAGCCACATAATGGTAATTCAATTAATTGAAAGAATAAATGAAGTCATGAAGGAATGGTCAGATCCCATTATTGAGTGCCTACTCTGTTCCGAGCATTATGTTAGGCGCTAATATAATGATGGACTAAGTGGAGACAGGATGGACCCACCAGTTTGTCCTCTGTTTGCCAATCAGGAAGTGGTCTGGAAGTGATTCCCAGTAGGGCTTGTTCTCTGGGAGCCCCAAGAGGAAAAACTATACTATGTTGGTAGAAGCGATGGTGAGGAATATTGTGTCCAA